>CATOUR010000353.1:0-35800 GCA_951848785.1 Callosobruchus maculatus
GTTTTCTGTTCTATTTGGTTGTACTCGGTCGCTTTCTAGCGTTTACAGCCGTTATCTGCTTGCTTTCTGTCGTTTTGCGTTAGTTTTGACTCTATTCGGTTGTATTTGGTCGTTTTGTACCGTTTACAGTTGTTATCTGCTTGATTTCTGTTGTTTTTAGCTGTTTTCTGTTCTTTTCTTGTTGTATTCGGCTGAATTTAGTCATTTTCTATTGTTTAGCGCTGTTATCTGCCTGCTCTCTGTTCTGATGCTCTGTTTTCTGTTCTATTTGGTTGTACTCGGTCGTTTTCTACCCTTTACAGCCGTTATCTGCTTACTTTCTGTCGTTTTTAGCTGGATTTGACTCTATTCGGTTGTATTTAGTCATTTTCTGCCGTTTACAGCTGTTATCTGCCTGCTTTTTGTTGTTTTTAGCTATTTTCTGTTCTTTTCTTGTTGTATTCGGCTGAATTTAGTCGTTTTCTATTGTTTAGCGCTGTTATCTGCCCGCTTTCTGTTGTTATGCTCTGTTTTCTGTTCTATTTGGTTGTACTCGGTCGCTTTCTAGCGTTTACAGCCGTTATCTGCTTGATTTCTGTTGTTTTTAGCTGTTTTCTGTTCTTTTCTTGTTGTATTCGGCTGAATTTAGTCATTTTCTATTGTTTAGCGCTGTTATCTGCCTGCTTTCTGTTGTTATGCCCTGTTTTCTGTTATTTTCAGTTGTATTCCGCTGTGTTTAGTGGTTTTCTGTTATCTAGCGCTGTTATCTGCTTACTTTCTGTCGTTTTTAGCCGGATTTGGCTCTATTCGGTTGTATTTGGTCATTTTCTACCGTTTACAGCTGTTATCTGCCTGCTTTCTGTTGTTTTTAGCTGTTTTCTACTCATTTTGGTTGTACTCGGCTGTGTTTAGTCGTTTTCTGCTGTTTCCCGCTGTTATCTGCTTGCGTTCTGCCGTTTTGAGTTAGTTCTGACCCTATTCGGTTGTATTTGGTCGTTTTCTATCGTTTACAGTTGTTATCTGCTTGATTTCAGTTGTTTTTAGCTATTTTCTGTTCTTTTCTTTTTGTATTCGGCTGAATTTAGTCGTTTTCTATTGTTTAGCACTGTTATCTGCCCGCTTTCTGTTGTTATGCTCTGTTTTCTGTTCTATTTGGTTGTATTCAGTCGTTTTCTACCGTTTACAGCCGTTATCTGCTTGCTTTCTGTTGTTTTGAGAGCTGTTTTCTGTTATTTTCGGATGTATTCGGCTGTGTTTTGTCGTTTTCTGTTGTTTAGCGCTGTTATCTGCCTGCTTTCTATTGTTATGCTCTGTTTTCTGTTCTATTTGGTTGTATTCGGTCGTTTTCTACCGTTTACAGCCGTTATCTGCTTGCTTTCTGTTGTTCTAGGAGCTGTTTTCTGTTATTTTCAGTTGTATTCCGCTGTATTTAGTCGTTTTCTGTTGCTTAGCGCTGTTATCTGCTTACTTTCTGTCGTTTTTAGCTGGATTTGGCTCTATTCGGTTGTATTTAGTCATTTTCTGCCGTTTACAGCTGTTATCTGCCTGCCTTTTGTTGTTTTTAGCTATTTTCTGTTCTTTTCTTGTCGTATTCGGCTGAATTTAGTCGTTTTCTATTGTTTAGCGCTGTTATCTGCCCGCTTTCTGTTGTTATGCTCTGTTTTCTGTTCTATTTGGTTGTACGCGGTCGCTTTCTAGCGTTTACAGCCGTTGTCTGCTTGCTTTCTGTCGTTTTGTGTTAGTTTTGACTCTATTCGGTTGTATTTGGTCGTTTTCTATCGTTTACAGTTGTTATCTGCTTGATTTCTGTTGTTTTTAGCTATTTTCTGTTCTTTTCTTGTTGTATTCGGCTGAATTTAGTCGTTTTCTATTGTTTAGCGCTGTTATCTGCCCGCTTTCTGTTGTTATGCTCTGTTTTCTGTTCTATTTAGCTGCGTGCGGCCGTTTCCTACCGTTTCCAGCCATTATCTGCTTGCTTTCTGTTGCTTTGAGAGCTGTTTTCTGTTATTTTCGGATGTATTCGGCTGTGCTTAGTCGTTTTCTCTTGTTTAGCGCTGTTATCTGCTTTCTTTCTGTCGGTTTCGGCTCTATTCGGTTGTATTTGGTCGTTTTCTATCGTTTACAGTTGTTATCTACTCGATTTCTGTTGTTATTAGCTGTTTTCTGTTCTTTTCTTGTTGTATTCGGCTGAATTTAGTCGTTTTCTATTGTTTAGCGCTGTTATCTGCCCGCTTTCTGTTGTTATGCTCTGTTTTCTGTTCTATTTGGTTGTACTCGGTCGCTTTCTAGCGTTTACAGCCGTTATCTGCTTGCTTTCTGTCGTTTTGCGTTAGTTTTGACTCTATTCGGTTGTATTTGGTCGTTTTGTACCGTTTACAGTTGTTATCTGCTTGATTTCTGTGTTTTTAGTTGTTTTCTGCCCTTTTCTTGTTGTATTCGGCTGAATTTAGTCGTTTTCTATTGTTTAGCGCTGTTATCTGCCTGCTTTCTGTTGTTATGCTCTGTTTTCTGTTCTATTTGGTTGTATTCGGTCGTTTTCTACCGTTTACAGCCGTTATCTGCTTGCTTTCTGTTGTTCTAAGAGCTGTTTTCTGTTATCTTCAGTTGTATTCCGCTGTGTTTAGTGGTTTTCTGCTGTCTAGCGCTGTTATCTGCTTACTTTCTGTCGTTTTTAGCCGGATTTGTCTCTATTCGGTTGTATTTGGTCATTTTCTACCGTTTACAGCTGTTATCTGCCTGCTTTCTGTTGTTATGCTCTGTTTTCTGTTCTATTTAGTTGCATGCGGCCGTTTCCTACCGTTTACAGCCGTTATCTGCTTGCTTTCTGTTGCTTTGAGAGCTGCTTTCTGTTATTTTCGGACGTATTTGGCTGTGCTTAGTCGTTTTCTCTTGTTTAGCGCTGTTATCTGCTTGCTCTCTGTCGGTTTTGGCTCTATTCGGTTGTATTTGGTCGTTTTCTATCGTTTACAGTTGTTATCTGCTTGATTTCTGTTGTTTTTAGCTATTTTCTGTTCTTTTCTTGTTGTATTCGGCTGAATTTAGTCGTTTTCTGTTGTTTAGCGCTGTTATCTGCCTGCTTTCTGTTGTTATGCTCTGTTTTCTGTTCTATTCGGTTGTATTTGGTCGTTTTGTACCGTTTACAGTTGTTATCTGCTTGATTTCTGTTGTTTTTAGCTGTTTTCTGTTCTTTTCTTGTTGTATTCGGCTGAATTTAGTCATTTTCTATTGTTTAGCGCTGTTATCTGCCTGCTTTCTGTTGTTATGCTCTGCTTTCTGTTCTATTTGGTTGTATTCGGTCGTTTTCTACCGTTTACAGCCGTTATCTGCTTACTTTCTGTCGTTTTTAGCTGGATTTGACTCTATTCGGTTGTATTTGGTCATTTTCTACCGTTTACAGCTGTTATCTGCCTGCTTTTTGTTGTTTTTAGCTATTTTCTGTTCTTTTCTTGTTGTATTCGGCTGAATTTAGTCGTTTTCTATTGTTTAGCGCTGTTATCTGCCCGCTTTCTGTTGTTATGCTCTGTTTTCTGTTCTATTTAGTTGCATGCGGCCGTTTCCTACCGTTTACAGCCGTTATCTTCTTGCTTTCTGTTGCTTTGAGAGCTGTTTTCTGTTATTTTCGGATGTATTCGGCTGTGTTTTGTCGTTTTCTGTTGTTTAGCGCTGCTATCTGCCTGCTTTCTGTTGTTATGCTCTGTTTTCTGTTCTATTCGGTTGTATTCGGCTGAATTTAGTCGTTTTTTATTGTTTAGCGCTTTTATCTGCCTTCTTTCTGTTGTTATGCTCTGTTTTCTGTTCTATTTGGTTGTATTCAGTCGTTTTCTACCGTTTACAGCCGTTATCTGCTTGCTTTCTGTTGTTTTGAGAGCTGTTTTCTGTTATTTTCGGACGTATTCGGCTGTGTTTTGTCGTTTTCTGTTGTTTAGCGCTGTTATCTGCCTGCTTTCTGTTGTTATGCTCTGTTTTCTGTTCTATTCGGTTGTATTTGCTCGTTTTGTACCGTCCGCAGTTGTTATCTGCTTGATTTCTGTTGTTTTTAGCTGTTTTCTGTTCTTTTCTTGTTGTATTCGGCTGAATTTAGTCATTTTCTATTGTTTAGCGCTGTTATCTGCCTGCTTTCTGTTGTTATGCTCTGTTTTCTGTTCTATTTGGTTGTATTCGGTCGTTTTCTACCGTTTACAGCCGTTGTCTGCTTGCTTTCTGTTGTTCTAGGAGCTGTTTTCTGTTATTTTCAGTTGTATTCCGCTGTATTTAGTCGTTTTCTGTTGCTTAGCGCTGTTATCTGCTTACTTTCAGTCGTTTTTAGCTGGACTTGACTCTACTCGGTTGTATTTGGTCATTTTCTACCGTTTACAGCTGTTATCTGCCTGCTTTTTGTTGTTTTTAGCTATTTTCTGTTCTTTTCTTGTTGTATTCAGCTCAATTTAGTCGTTTTCTATTGTTTAGCGCTGTTATCTGCCCGCTTTCTGTTGTTATGCTCTGTTTTCTGTTCTATTTGGTTGTACTCGGTCGCTTTCTAGCGTTTACAGCCGTTATCTGCTTGCTTTCTGTCGTTTTGCGTTAGTTTTGACTCTATTCGGTTGTATTTGGTCGTTTTGTACCGTTTACAGTTGTTATCTGCTTGATTTCTGTTTTTTTTAGCTGTTTTCTGTCCTTTTCTTGTTGTATTCGGCTGAATTTAGTCGTTTTCTATTGTTTAGCGCTGTTATCTGCCTGCTTTCGTTGTTATGCTCTGTTTTCTGTTCTATTTGGTTGTATTCGGTCGTTTTCTACCGTTTACAGCCGTTATCTGCCTGCTTTCTGTTGTTTTTAGCTGTTTTCTACTCATTTTGGTTGGATTTGGCTGTGTTTAGTCGTTTTCTGCTGTTTCCCGCTGTTATCTGCTTGCTTTCTGTCGTTTTGAGTTAGTTCTGACGCTATTCGGTTGTATTTGGTCGTTTTCTATCGTTTACAGTTGTTATCTGCTTGATTTCTGTTGTTTTTAGGTATTTTCTGTTCTTTTCCTGTTGTATTCGGCTGAAATTAGTCGTTTTCTATTGTTTAGCGCTTTTATCTGCCTTCTTTCTGTTGTTATGCTCTGTTTTCTGTTCTATTTGGTTGTATTCAGTCGTTTTCTACCGTTTACAGCCGTTATCTGCTTGCTTTCTGTTGTTTTGAGAGCTGTTTTCTATTATTTTCGGATGTATTCGGCTGTGTTTTGTCGTTTTCTGTTGTTTAGCGCTGTTATCTGCCTGCTTTCTGTTGTTATGCTCTGTTTTCTGTTCTATTCGGTTGCATTTGGTCGTTTTGTACCGTTTACAGTTGTTATCTGCTTGATTTCTGTTGTTTTTAGCTGTTTTCTGTCCTTTTCTTGTTGTATTCGGCTGAATTTAGTCGTTTTCTATTGTTTAGCGCTGTTATCTGCCTGCTTTCTCTTGTTATGCTCTGTTTTCTGTTCTATTTGGTTGTATTCGGTCGTTTTCTACCGTTTACAGCCGTTATCTGCTTGCTTTCTGTTGTTCTAAGAGCTGTTTTCTGTTATTTTCAGTTGTATTCCGCTGTGTTTAGTGGTTTTCTGTTGTCTAGCGCTGTTATCTGCTTACTTTCTGTCGTTTTTAGCCGGATTTGGCCCTATTCGGTTGTATTTGGTCATTTTCTACCGTTTACAGCTGTTATCTGCCTGCTTTCTGTTGTTTTTAGCTGTTTTCTACTCATTTTGGTTGTATTCGGCTGTGTTTAGTCGTTTTCTGCTGTTTCCCGCTGTTATCTGCTTGCTTTCTGTCGTTTTGAGTTAGTTCTGACCCTATTCGGTTGTATTTGGTCGTTTTCTATCGTTTACAGTTGTTATCTGCTTGATTTCTGTTGTTTTTAGCTATTTTCTGTTCTTTTCTTGTTGTATTCGGCTGAATTTAGTCGTTTTCTATTGTTTAGCGCTGTTATCTGCCCGCTTTCTGTTGTTATGCTCTGTTTTCTGTTCTATTTGGTTGTACTCGGTCGCTTTCTAGCGTTGACAGCCGTTATCTGCTGGCTTTCTGTTGTTCTAGGAGCTGTTTTCTGTTATTTTCAGTTGTATTCCGCTGTATTTAGTCGTTTTCTGTTGCTTAGCGCTGTTATCTGCTCAATTTCTGTCGTTTTTAGCTGGATTTGACTCTATTCGGTTGTATTTGGTCATTTTCTACCGTTTACAGCTGTTATCTGCCTGCTTTTTGTTGTTTTTAGCTATGTTCTGTTCTTTTCTTGTTGTATTCGGCTGAATTTAGTCGTTTTCTATCGTTTAGCGCTGTTATCTGCCCGCTTTCTGTCGTTTTGGGTTAGTTTTGACTCTATTCGGTTGTATTTGGTCGTTTTGTACCGTTTACAGTTGTTATCTGCTTGATTTCTGTTGTTTTTAGCTGTTTTCTGTCCTTTTCTTGTATTCGGCTGAATTTAGTCGTTTTCTGTTGTTTAGCGCTGTTATCTGCCTGCTTTCTGTTGTTCTGCTCTGTTTTCTGTTCTATTTGGTTGTATTCGGTCGTTTTCTACCGTTTACAGCCGTTATCTGCTTGCTTTCTGTTGTTCTAAGAGCTGTTTTCTGTTATTTTCAGTTGTATTCCGCTGTGTTTAGTGGTTTTCTGTTGTCTAGCGCTGTTATCTGCTTACTTTCTGTCGTTTTTAGCCGGATTTGGCTCCATTCGGTTGTATTTGGTTATTTTCTACCGTTTACAGCTGCTATCTGCCTGCTTTCTGTTGTTTTTAGCTGTTTTCTACTCATTTTGGTTGTATTCGGCTGTATTTAGTCGTTTTCTGCTGTTTCCCGCTGTTATCTGCTTGCTTTCTGTCGTTTTGAGTTAGTTCTGACCCCATTCGGTTGTATTTGGTCGTTTTCCATCGTTTACAGTTGTTATCTGCTTGATTTCTGTTGTTTTTAGCTATTTTCTGTTCTTTTCTTGTTGTATTCGGCTGAATTTAGTCGTTTTCTATTGTTTAGCGCTGTTATCTGCCCGCTTTCTGTTGTTATGCCCTGTTTTCTGTTCTATTTAGTTGTATGCGGCCGTTTCCTACCGTTTACAGCCGTCATCTGCTTGCTTTCTGTTGCTTTGAGAGCTGTTTTCTGTTATTTTCGGATGTATTCGGCTGTGCTTAGTCGTTTTCTCTTGTTTAGCGCTGTTATCTGCTTGCTTTCTGTCAGTTTTGGCTCTATTCGGTTGTATTTGGTCGTTTTCTATCGTTTACAGTTGTTATCTACTCGATTTCTGTTGTTTTTAGCTGTTTTCTGTTCTTTTCTTGTTGTATTCGGCTGAATTTAGTCGTTTTTTTTTGTTTAGCGCTTTTATCTGCCTTCTTTCTGTTGTTATGCTCTGCTTTCTGTTCTATTTGGTTGTATTCAGTCGTTTTCTACCGTTTACAGCCGTTATCTGCTTGCTTTCTGTTGTTTTGAGAGCTGTTTTCTGTTATTTTCGGATGTATTCGGCTGTGTTTTGTCGTTTTCTGTTGTTTAGCGCTGTTATCTGCCTGCTTTCTGTTGTTATGCTCTGTTTTCTGTTCTATTCGGTTGTATTTGGTCGCTTTGTACCGTTTACAGTTGTTATCTGCTTGATTTCTGTTGTTTTTAGCTGCTCTCTGTTCTTTTCTTGTTGTATTCGGCTGAATTTAGTCATTTTCTATTGTTTAGCGCTGTTATCTGCCTGCTTTCTGTTGTTATGCTCTGTTTTCTGTTCTATTTGGTTGTATTCGGTCATTTTCTACCGTTTACAGCCGTTATCTGCTTGCTTTCTGTTGTTCTAGGAGCTGTTTTCTGTTATTTTCAGTTGTATTCCGCTGTATTTAGTCGTTTTCTGTTGCTTAGCGCTGTTATCTGCTTACTTTCTGTCGTTTTTAGCTGGATTTGACTCTATTCGGTTGTATTTGGTCATTTTCTACCGTTTACAGCTGTTATCTGCCTGCTTTTTGTTGTTTTTAGCTATTTTCTGTTCTTTTCTTGTTGTATTCGGCTGAATTTAGTCGTTTTCTATTGTTTAGCGCTGTTATCTGCCCGCTTTCTGATGTTATGCTCTGTTTTCTGTTCTATTTGGTTGTACTCGGTCGCTTTCTAGCGTTTACAGCCGTTATCTGCTTGCTTTCTGTCGTTTTGCGTTAGTTTTGACTCTATTCGGTTGTATTTGGTCGTTTTGTACCATTTACAGTTGTTATCTGCTTGATTTCTGTTGTTTTTAGCTGTTTTCTGTCCTTTTCTTGTTGAATTCGGCTGAATTTAGTCGTTTTCTATTGTTTAGCGCTGTTATCTGCCTGTTTTCTGTTGTTATGCTCTGTTTTCTGTTCTATTTGGTTGTATTCGGTCGTTTTCTACCGTTTACAGCCGTTATCTGCTTGCTTTCTGTTGTTCTAAGAGCTGTTTTCTGTTATTTTCAGTTGTATTCCGCTGTGTTTAGTGGTTTTCTGTTGTCTAGCGCTGTTATCTGCTTACTTTCTGTCGTTTTTAGCCGGATTTGGCTCTATTCGGTTGTATTTGGTCATTTTCTACCGTTTACAGCTGTTATCTGCCTGCTTTCTGTCGTTTTTAGCTGTTTTCTACTCATGTTGGTTGTATTCGGCTGTGTTTAGTCGTTTTCTGCTGTTTCCCGCTGTTATCTGCTTGCTATCTGTCGTTTTGAGTGAGTTCTGACCCTATTCGGTTGTATTTGGTCGTTTTCTATCGTTTACAGTTGTTATCTGCTTGATTTCTGTTGTTTTTAGCTATTTTCTGTCCTTTTCTTGTTGTATTCGGCTGAATTCAGTCGTTTTCTATTGTTTAGCGCTGTTATCTGCCCGCTTTCTGTTGTTATGCTCTGTTTTCCGTTCTATTTAGTTGTATGCGGCCGTTTCCTACCGTTTACAGCCGTTATCTGCTTGCTTTCTGTTGCTTTGGGAGCTGTTTTCTGTTATTTTCGGATGTATTCGGCTGTGCTTAGTCGTTTTCTCTTGTTTAGCGCTGTTATCTGCTTGCTTTCTGTCGGTTTTGGCTCTATTCGGTTGTATTTTTTCGTTTTCTATCGTTTACAGTTGTTATCTACTCGATTTCTGTTGTTTTTAGCTGTTTTCTGTTCTTTTCTTGTTGTATTCGGCTGAATTTAGTCATTTTCTATTGTTTAGCGCTGTTATCTGCCTGCTTTCTGTTGTTATGCTCTGTTTTCTGTTCTATTTGGTTGTATTCAGTCGTTTTCTACCGTTTACAGCCGTTATCTGCTTGCTTTCTGTTGTTTTGAGAGCTGTTTTCTGTTATTTTCGGATGTATTCGGCTGTGTTTTGTCGTTTTCTGTTGTCTAGCGCTGTTATCTGCCTGCTTTCTGTAGTTATGCTCTGTTTTCTGTTCCATTCGGTTGTATTTGGTCGTTTTGTACCGTATACAGTTGTTATCTGCTTGATTTCTGTTGTTTTTAGCTGTTTTCTGTTCTTTTCTTGTTGTATTCGGCTGAATTTAGTCATTTTCTATTGTTTAGCGCTGTTATCTGCCTGCTTTCTGTTGTTATGCTCTGTTTTCTGTTCTATTTGGTTGTATTCGGTCGTTTTCTACCGTTTACAGCCGTTATCTGCTTGCTTTCTGTTGTTCTAGGAGCTGTTTTCTGTTATTTTCAGTTGTATTCCGCTGTATTTAGTCGTTTTCTGTTGCTTAGCGCTGTTATCTGCTTACTTTCTGTCGTTTTTAGCTGGATTTGACTCTACTCGGTTGTATTTGGTCATTTTCTACCGTTTACAGCTGTTATCTGCCTGCTTTTTGTTGTTTTTAGCTATTTTCTGTTCTTTTCTTGTTATATTCGGCTGAATTTGGTCGTTTTCTATTGTTTAGCGCTGTTATCTGCCCGCTTTCTGTTGTTATGCTCCGTTTTCAGTTCTATTTGGTTGTACTCGGTCGCTTTCTAGCGTTTACAGCCGTTATCTGCTTGCTTTCTGTCGTTTTGCGTTAGTTTTGACTCTATTCGGTTGTATTTGGTCGTTTTGTACCGTTAACAGTTGTTATCTGCTTGATTTCTGTTGTTTTTAGCTGTTTTCTGTCCTTTTCTTGTTGTATTCGGCTGAATTTAGTCGTTTTCTATTGTTTAGCGCTGTTATCTGCCTGCTTTCTGTTGTTATGCTCTGTTTCCTGTTCTATTTGGTTGTGTTCAGTCGTTTTCTACCGTTTACAGCCGTTATCTGCTTGCTTTGTGTTGTTTTGAGAGCTGTTTTCTGTTATTTTCGGATGTATTCGGCTGTGTTTTGTCGTTTTCTGTTGTTTAGCGCTGTAACTGGTCGTTTTGTACCGTTTACAGTTGTTATCTGCTTGATTTCTGTTGTTTTTAGCTGTTTTCTGTTCTTTTCTTGCTGTATTCGGCTGAATTTAGTCATTTTCTATTGTTTAGCGCTGTTATCTGCCTGCTTTCTGTTGTTATGCTCTGTTTTCTGTTCTATTTGGTTGTATTCGGTCGTTTTCTACCGTTTACAGCCGTTATCTGCTTGCTTTCTGTTGCTTTGAGAGCTGTTTTCTGTTATTTGCGGATGTATTCGGCTGTGCTTAGTCGTTTTCTCTTGTTTAGCGCTGTTATCTGCTTGCTTTCTGTCGGTTTTGGCTCTATTCGGTTGTATTTGGTCGTTTTCTATCGTTTACAGTTGTTATCTACTCGATTTCTGTTGTCTTTAGCTGTGTTCTGTTCTTTTCTTGTTGTATTCGGCTGAATTTGGTCGTTTTTTATTGTTTAGCGCTTTTATCTGCCTTCTTTCTGTTGTTATGCTCTGTTTTCTGTTCTATTTGGTTGTATTCGGTCGTTTTCTACCGTTTACAGCCGTTATCTGCTTGCTTTGTGTTGTTTTGAGAGCTGTTTTCTGTTATTTTCGGATGTATTCGGCTGTGTTTTGTCGTTTTCTGTTGTTTAGCGCTGTATTTGGTCGTTTTGTACCGTTTACAGTTGTTATCTGCTTGATTTCTGTTGTTTTTTAGCTGTTTTCTGTTCTTTTCTTGTTGTATTCGGCTGAATTTAGTCATTTTCTATTGTTTAGCGCTGTTATCTGCCTGCTTTCTGTTGTTATGCTCTGTTTTCTGTTCTATTTGGTTGTATTCGGTCGTTTTCTACCGTTTACAGCCGTTATCTGCTTGCTTTCTGTTGCTTTGAGAGCTTTTTTCTGTTATTTGCGGATGTATTCGGCTGTGCTTAGTCGTTTTCTCTTGTTTAGCGCTGTTATCTGCTTGCTTTCTGTCGGTTTTGGCTCTATTCGGTTGTATTTGGTCGTTTTCTATCGTTTACAGTTGTTATCTACTCGATTTCTGTTGTCTTTAGCTGTTTTCTGTTCTTTTCTTGTTGTATTCGGCTGAATTTAGTCGTTTTTTATTGTTTAGCGCTTTTATCCGCCTTCTTTCTGTTGTTATGCTCTGTTTTCTGTTCTATTTGGTTGTATTCAGTCGTTTTCTACCGTTTACAGCCGTTATCTGCTTGCTTTGTGTTGTTTTGAGAGCTGTTTTCTGTTATTTTCGGATGTATTCGGCTGTGTTTTGTCGTTTTCTGTTGTTTAGCGCTGTATTTGGTCGATTTGTACCGTTTACAGTTGTTATCTGCTTGATTTCTGTTGTTTTTAGCTGTTTTCTGTTCTTTTCTTGTTGTATTCGGCTGAATTTAGTCATTTTCTATTGTTTAGCGCTGTTATCTGCCTGCCTTCTGTTGTTATGCTCTGTTTTCTGTTCTATTTGGTTGTATTCGGTCGTTTTCTACCGTTTACAGCCGTTATCTGCTTGCTTTCTGTTGCTTTGAGAGCTTTTTTCTGTTATTTGCGGATGTATTCGGCTGTGCTTAGTCGTTTTCTCTTGTTTAGCGCTGTTATCTGCTTGCTTTCTGTCGGTTTTGACTCTATTCGGTTGTATTTGGTCGTTTTCTATCGTTTACAGTTGTTATCTACTCGATTTCTGTTGTCTTTAGCTGTTTTCTGTTCTTTTCTTGTTGTATTCGGCTGAATTTAGTCGTTTTTTATTGTTTAGCGCTTTTATCTGCCTTCTTTCTGTTGTTATGCTCTGTTTTCTGTTCTATTTGGTTGTATTCGGTCGTCTTCTACCGTTTACAGCCGTTATCTGCTTGCTTTCTGTTGTTCTAGGAGCTGTTTTCTGTTATTTTCAGTTGTATTCCGCTGTATTTAGTCGTTTTCTGTTGCTTAGCGCTGTTATCTGCTTACTTTCTGTCGTTTTTAGCTGGATTTGACTCTACTCGGTTGTATTTGGTCATTTTCTACCGTTTACAGCTGTTATCTGCCTGCTTTTTGTTGTTTTTAGCTATTTTCTGTTCTTTTCTTGTTGTATTGGGCTGAATGTGGTCGTTTTCTATTGTTTAGCGCTGTTATCTGCCCGCTTTCTGTTGTTATGCTCTGTTTTCTGTTCTATTTGGTTGTACTCGGTCGCTTTCTAGCGTTTACAGCCGTTATCTGCTTGCTTTCTGTCGTTTTGCATTAGTTTTGACTCTATTCGGTTGTATTTGGTCGTTTTGTACCGTTTACAGTTGTTATCTGCTTGATTTCTGTTGTTTTTAGCTGTTTTCTGTCCTTTTCTTGTTGTATTCGGCTGAATTTAGCCGTTTTCTATTGTTTAGCGCTGTTATCTGCCTGCTTTCTGTTGTTATGCTCTGTTTTCTGTTCTATTTAGTTGTATGCGGCCGTTTCCTACCGTTTACAGCCGTTATCTGCTTGCTTTCTGTTGCTTTGAGAGCTGTTTTCTGTTATTTTCGGATGTATTCGGCTGTGTTTTGTCGTTTTCTGTTGTTTAGCGCTGTTTTCTGTTCTATTCGGTGGTATTTGGTCGTTTTGTACCGTTTACAGTTGTTATCTGCTTGATTTCTGTTGTTTTTAGCTGTTTTCTGTCCTTTTCTTGTTGTATTTGGCTGAGTTTAGTCGTTTTCTATCGTTTAGCGCTGTTATCTGCCTGCTTTCTGTTGTTATGCTCTGTTTTCTGTTCTATTTGGTTGTACTCGGTCGTTTTCTACCGTTTACAGCCGTTATCTGCTTGCTTTCTGTTGTTCTAAGAGCCGTTTTCTGTTATTTTCAGTTGTATTCCGCTGTGTTTAGTGGTTTTCTGTTGTCTAGCGCTGTTATCTGCTTACTTTCTGTCGTTTTTAGCCGCATTTGGCTCTATTCGGTTGTATTTGGTCATTTTCTACCGTTTACAGCTGTTATCTGCCTGCTTTCTGTTGTTTTTAGCTGTTTTCTACTCATTTTGGTTGTATCCGGCTGTGTTTAGTCGTTTTCTGCTGTTTCCCGCTGTTATCTGCTTGCTTTCTGTCGTTTTGAGTTAGTTCTGACCCTATTCGGTTGTATTTGGTCGTTTTCTATCGTTTACAGTTGTTATCTGCTTGATTTCTGTTGTTTTTAGCTATTTTCTGTTCTTTTCTTGTTGTATTCGGCTGAATTTAGTCGTTTTCTATTGTTTAGCGCTGTTATCTGCCCGCTTTCTGTTGTTATGCTCTGTTTTCTGTTCTATTTAGTTGTATGCGGCCGTTTCCTACCGTTTACAGCTGTTATCTGCTTGCTTTCTGTCGTTTTGAGCCAGTTTTGGCTCTATTCGGTTGTATTTGGTCGTTTTCTATCGTTTGCAGTTGTTATCTACTCGATTTCAGTTGTTTTTAGCTGTTCTCTGTTCTTTTCTTGTTGTATTCGGCTGAATTTAGTCGTTTTTTATTGTTTAGCGCTTTTATCTGCCTTCTTTCTGTTGTTATGCTCTGTTTTCTGTTCTATTTGGTTGTATTCAGTCGTTTTCTACCGTCTACAGCCGTTATCTGCTTGCTTTCTGTTGTTTCGAGAGCTGTTTTCTGTTATTGTCGGATGTATTCGGCTGTGTTTTGTCGTTTTCTGTTGTTTAGCGCTGTTATCTGCCTGCTTTCTGTTGTTATGCTCTGTTTCCTGTTCTGTTCGGTTGTATTTGGTCGTTTTGTACCGTTTGCAGTTGTTATCTGCTTGATTTCTGTTGCTTTTAGCTGTTTTCTGTTCTTTTCTTGTTGTATTCGGCTGAATTTAGTCATTTTCTATTGTTTAGCGCTGTTATCTGCCTGCTTTCTGTTGTTATGCTCTGTTTTCTGTTTTATTTGGTTGTATTCGGTCGTTTTCTACCGTTTACAGCCGTTATCTGCTTGCTTTCTGTTGTTCCAGGAGCTGCTTTCTGTTATTTTCAGTTGTATTCCGCTGTATTTAGTCGTTTTCTTTTGCTTAGCGCTGTTATCTGCTTACTTTCCGTCGTTTTTAGCTGGATTTGACTCTATTCGGTTGTATTTGGTCATTCTCTACCGTTTAACAGCTGTTATCTGCCTGCTTTTTGTTGTTTTTGGCTATTTTCTGTTCTTTTCTTGTTGTACTCGGCTGAATTTAGTCGTTTTCTGTTGTTTAGCGCTGTTGTCTGCCCGCTTTCTGTTGTTATGCTCTGTTTTCTGTTCTATTTGGTTGTACTCGGTCGCTTTCTAGCGTTTACAGCCGTTATCTGCTTGCTTTCTGTCGTTTTGCGTTAGTTTTGACTCTATTCGGTTGTATTTGGTCGTTTTGTACCGTTTACAGTTGTTATCTGCTTGATTTCTGTTGTATTTAGCTGTTTTCTGCCCTTTTCTTGTTGTATTCGGCTGAATTTAGTCGTTTTCTATTGTTTAGCGCTGTTATCTGCCTGCTTTCTGTTGTTATGCTCTGTTTTCTGTTCTACTTGGTTGTATTCGGTCGCTTTCTACCGTTTACAGCCGTTATCTGCTTGCTTTCTGTTGTTCCAAGAGCTGTTTTCTGTTATTTTCAGTTGTATTCCGCTGTGTTTAGTGGTTTTCTGTTGTCTAGCGCTGTTATCTGCTTACTTTCTGTCGTTTTTAGCAGGATTTGGCTCTATTCGGTTGTATTTGGTCATTTTCTACCGTTTACAGCTGTTATCTGCCTACTTTCTGTTGATTTTAGCTGTTTCCTACTCATTTTGGTTGTATTCGGCTGTGTTTAGTCGTTTTCTGCTGTTTCCCGCTGTTATCTGCTTGCTTTCTGTCGTTTTGAGTTAGTTCTGACCCTATTCTGTTGTATTTGGTCGTTTTCTATCGTTTACAGTTGTTATCTGCTTGATTTCTGTTGTTTTTAGCTATTTTCTGTTCTTTTCTTGTTGTATTCGGCTGAATTTAGTCGTTTTTTATTGTTTAGCGCTGTTTCTGCCCGCTTTCTGTTGTTATGCTCTGTTTTCTGTTCTATTTAGTTGTATGCGGCCGTTTCCTACCGTTTACAGCTGTTATCTGCTTGCTTTCTGTCGTTTTGAGCCAGTTTTGGCTCTATTCGGTTGTATTTGGTCGTTTTCTATCGTTTACAGTTGTTGTCTACTCGATTTCTGTTGTTTTTAGCAGTTTTCTGTTCTTTTCTTGTTGTATTCGGCTGAATTTAGTCGTTTTTTATTGTTTAGCACTTTTATCTGCCTTCTTTCTGTTGTTATGCTCTGTTTTCTGTTCTATTTGGTTGTATTCAGTCGTTTTCTACCGTTTACAGCCGTTATCTGCTTGCTTTCTGTTGTTTTCAGAGCTGTTTTCTGTTATTTTCGGATGTATTCGGCTGTGTTTTGTCGTTTTCTGTTGTTTAGCGCTGTTATCTGCCTGCTTTCTGTTGTTATGCTCTGTTTTCTGTTCTATTCGGTTGTATTTGGTCGTTTTGTACCGTTTACAGTTGTTATCTGCTTGATTTCTGTTGTTTTTAGCTGTTTTCTGTTCTTTTCTTGTTGTATTCGGCTGAATTTAGTCATTTTCTATTGTTTAGCGCTGTTATCTGCCTGCTTTCTGTTGTTATGCTCTGTTTTCTGTTCTATTTGGTTGTATTCGGTCGATTTCTACCGTTTACAGCCGTTATCTGCTTGCTTTCTGTCGTCCTAGGAGCTGTTTTCTGTTATTCTCAGTTGTATTCCGCTGTATTTAGTCGTTTTCTGTTGCTTAGCGCTGTTATCTGCTTACTTTCTGTCGTTTTTAGCTGGATTTGACTCTATTCGGTTGTATTTGGTCATTTTCTACCGTTTACAGCTGTTATCTGCCTGCTTTTTGTTGTTTTTAGCTATTTTCTGTTCTTTTCTTGTTGTATTCGGCTGAATTTAGTCGTTTTCTATTGTTTAGCGCTGTTATCTGCCCGCTTTCTGTTGTTATGCTCTGTTTTCTGTTCTATTTGGTTGTACTCGGTCGCTTTCTAGCGTTTACAGCCGTTATCTGCTTGCTTTCTGTCGTTTTGCGTTAGTTTTGACTCTATTCGGTTGTATTTGGTCGTTTTGTACCGTTTACAGTTGTTATCTGGTTGATTTCTTTTCGGACGTATTCGGCTGTGTTTTGTCGTTTTCTGTTGTTTAGCGCTGTTATCTGCCTGCTTTCTGTTGTTATGCTCTGTTTTCTGTTCTATTTGGTTGTATTCAGTCGTTTTCTACCGTTTACAGCCGTTATCTGCTTGCTTTCTGTTGCTTCGAGAGCTGTTTTCTGTTATTTTCGGATGTATTCGGCTGTGTTTTGTCGTTTTCTGCTTTCTGTTGTTATGCTCTGTTTTCTGTTCTATTTGGTTGTACTCGGTCGCTTTCTAGCGTTTACAGCCGTTATCTGCTTACTTTCTGTCGTTTTTAGCTGGATTTGACTCTATTCGGTTGTATTTGGTCATTTTCTACCGTTTACAGCAGTTATCTGCCTGCTTTTTGTTGTTTTTAGCTATTTTCTGTTCTTTTCTTGTTGTATTCGGCTGAATTTAGTCGTTTTCTATTGTTTAGCGCTGTTATCTGCCCGCTTTCTGTTGTTATGCTCTGTTTTCTGTTCTATTTGGTTGTACTCGGTCGCTTTCTAGCGTTTACAGCCGTTATCTGCTTGCTTTCTGTCGTTTTGCGTTAGTTTTGACTCTATTCGGTTGTATTTGGTCGTTTTGTACCGTTTACAGTTGTTATCTGCTTGATTTCTGTTGTTTTTAGCTGTTTCCTGTCCTTTTCTTGTTGTATTCGGCTGAATTTAGTCGTTTTCTATTGCTTAGCGCTGGTATCTGCCTGCTTTCTGTTGTTATGCTCTGCTTTCTGCTCTATTTGGTTGTATTCGGTCGTTTTCTACCGTTTGCAGCCGTTATCTGCTTGCTTTCTGTTGTTCTAAGAGCTGTTTTCCGTTATTTTCAGTTGTACTCCGCTGTGTTTAGTGGTTTTCTGTTGTCTAGCGCTGTTATCTGCTTACTTTCTGTCGTTTTTAGCCGGATTTGGCTCTATTCGGTTGTATTTGGTCATTTTCTACCGTTTACAGCTGTTATCAGCCTGCTTTCTGTTCTTTTTAGCTGTTTTCTACTCATTTTGGTTGTATTCGGCTGTGTTCAGTCGTTTTCTGCTGTTTCCCGCTGTTATCTGCTTGCTTTCTGTCGTTTTGAGTTAGTTCTGACCCTATTCGGTTGTATTTGGTCGTTTTCTATCGTTTACAGTTGTTATCTGCTTGATTTCTGTTGTTTTTAGCTATTTTCTGTTCTTTTCTTGTTGTATTCGGCTGAATTTAGTCGTTTTCTATTGTTTAGCGCTGTTATCTGCCCGCTTTCTGTTGTTATGCTCTGTTTTCTGTTCTATTTGGTTGTACTCGGTCACTTTCTAGCGTTTACAGCCGTTATCTGCATGCTTTCTGTCGTTTTGCGTTAGTTTTGACTCTATTCGGTTGTATTTGGTCGTTTTGTACCGCTTACAGTTGTTATCTGCTTGATTTCTGTTGTTTTTAGCTGTTTTCTGTCCTTTTCTTTTTGTATTCGGCTGCATTTAGTCGTTTTCTATTGTCTAGCGCTGTTATCTGCCTGCTTTCTGCTGTTATGCTCTGTTTTCTGTTCTATTTGGTTGTACTCGGTCGTTTTCTACCGTTTACAGCCGTTATCTGCTGGCTTTCTGTTCTTCTAAGAGCTGTTTTCTGTTATTTTGTTACACTCTCGAAGGTTCACACTTACAGTATGTTTAGAAATGATATTGGGTATGTAATATTAGGTTACTGACCTTATGATTCCAGATATTATAGCTCTGAATGAAATTTAGGGTCTTCATCGTTCACAAGGACAATATGATTAGTAGTCTGTAAATCTGTAACTCATATGTAATAGGTTACCATCTATAAAATAGTTCTTAGGAATAAGTTATAAGTATGTTTCGGTGACACCTGTAGAACATCTTCGCTGTAGTCGCAGAGTCCTTCCTGCATTCCCTGAAACAGAAAAGTTCATTAGAAGTTGTCTTGGTCTTAATGATGGTAGATTTACATCATATTTTACATGGCATCCCCTTATTTATATCATACCTTAGATGATATGTTTTGTTTACATTTTCAACCTGGTTGAAAGTAAGGTTGGATTTACCTTGGCAGACACCTGTCGATCTGTCTTGTTCGACAGTGTTGACAGCAGTCAATTATGACTGATGACTGATAGATTTTCCGCCAATTGGAGAAAAAGGAGGGTTTTTTCTTCTCCTTGTTGGAATTTTTCTGGAAGCTGGTTTAACGCATTTTGCGGATTTATTTCTGGACAAATTAACCAACTGTGTAAGAACTTGTAGGTTATTAGCCTGTTGGCAACCAAATTTTGGGATTCTGAAATCTGCCGAGTTCTTTACACAAAGGAAATTCTTTAAGGCCACCTCACATCCAAGGTCAGTATATAACCTCTATACACCATGCTTTATAACAGGCTTAATGCCCTTTATTCTTCTCTATACACGCTTTTACTAATATTCTGGCGGCTTATACATGTTTATTGTCTGCAGGCCTTTTTATTTCATACACTTAATTCTACCTCTGCTTGATACGCTGCATGGCTTCTTACCTCATCGCAGAGCTTGCCGTCTAGAGGCTACACCAGCATCATACCCTACTTGCTACCGTATTGCATGCCAGTCATCCCCCAGCTTGCATGAAACCCCTCACACCCTAGTTCATGCTTCGCACCCTAGTGCATGCTTCGCACCAACCATCACTCACCGTTCTAAGCCTGATGGACTCCAAGGAGTACTAGTGGAATCCAGGTGACATTAGTCCATAAGTTCTATTGATCAGACTACTCGCCCTCAGGACTATCTGAAACATACATATAGTTAAGATTTAAGTATAAGAATTATTTAAGCATTTCATTTACCTGGTAGTTAGCAATGTTTAGGTTGTTCCATGCGTTAGATGGGCCCCATCTCTAGTATCGTAGTCCACTTTGGATGTTTTAGTGGTAATGCGCTGTAAACGCTCTTCAGTAAGGGCTTTGGGGTTGATATGTTTATAAGCCTTTATAAGGATTAGAGACCAGGAACGAACTGTAGTGATCTTTACTATATAGGTAGGTGTGAACCCTCGATGGTAACAAATCATATAATTCATAATCATTCTCATCTCGCCTAAATCCCGGTAATATAGCATATTATTTTGACCTTTGAACATTTTGTTTTTGTGTTGGACACCCGCTAACCTTACTTTCTTGGCAAGTGACACAGAACAACAACATAGGCACGACGCAAACAACACAAATCAATTCTTTCGCAGAACAAAGCCCATTCAACAGATAGAACCCGCGATATCCGTCGGTGTTGCTCACTTCACGAGCGTCACCTACGGGGTTGTCCGCAGTGCGGTAATTCAAAATTACTCTTTGCGTGACAAAAAAGTGGCGCCCAACGTGTTTATTTGTTGATGGGTAGCAAAAAAGTAGCGCCCAACGATTTTATTTGTTTAGGGGTAGGAGAAATCTGACACCCGTTTTTTTTTTCTTTGTTGAAGAGTAGAAAAAAATTGGCGACCATTTTTTTTTACAGTTTTTGTTAGATGTTTCAACATAAATCTACCACCCAACAGATTCGTTGTGCTATGCATTTGTGGCTTTTGAGTTATTAAAGGTGTCCATACACTCTTAGTATTTTAAAGTGATTAGGGTTGCAAGGAATAAGACAGTGTCATAAATATATACACACTTTATTTACAGGTATATTACATTTTTTTTACAGAGTAGCCATACACTTCCGTATTTGTGCGAGATATTGCTTACTTTTGTTGGTGTTTTTCGCTGTTTTTTTTTTCCTTATAGGAAGGGGTGGGGTTTGTATACATTGTTTCAATATGGAAGTTAACAGATTGCTAGGTGACGAGCTCACATATGAATTACAGATTAGGGGACTTCCCATAGGAAACACTGTAGGTGTTAAAAGAACCTTACTCTACGATGCAGTTAGAGCAGAGCGTTTGAATGTAGCTCAACCCCCAAGGACATGTACTTTTCCTCCAGGTCCGGAATTACAGATTTGTGAGAGCAAGCTTGATGATCTTAAGAGGTCTATTGCTCATTTTGATCGCGATAACCGAGATAATGAATTTCGAAGGATTTCGAGTCGCTTAATTCACGTTTTGGAGAGGTTATCACGATTAGAGGTCACTCCAGACTTAGAAGCATGTAGGTCTTCGATGGTATCACACGCAACAGAGCTCATGGGTGAACTCAAATTGGTTTATCAGGACACGGTAGAAATAGATGCTGAAAGATCTCAGACTCACGAGCAAGAACACGCATCTTTATTGGACGCACCTATTGAACTATTACCAGAGGTTGTGCATCAGGTAGAACAACAAAATGCGGTGTCATTTGATCTGGTGGATATTCCAGCTTCAATTGATGAGTGTAGGAAAGGGTTTAGGGATTTGGATTTAGGAACTAAGGAGAACGCGAAAGAGAAAGGCACGTTGGTGGCTACTCAAGGACGACAGGTAAAGTGGCCTGATTACATGTCACAGGCTGCTTATTCCTCCGAGTCAGAGGGTAATGCAGGTTTCCTCCGACACACTCAAAGGGAAAGAGAGAATTCGAGTAATCTGTTTCCTCGTGTATATGTTCATCCGTCATATCCTCAGTCGGTTGGCGATGGACAAGTTGCCAATCCTGTTGCTAATAGCACCGTCGTTCTACCCAAAGAGCATAACTCTCCCTATCATACTTCCGCAACTGCACCGTCAGCCTATTCCTGCATTTCAAAATGTAACCCAGACATTTTCAGATGGAATGTTCGTTTTAGTGGTCGTGGTAGTGTCACAGAGTTTCTTGAAAGGATAGAGGAACTAAGGGTTTCCAGAGGGGTTTCCAAGGAACGTTTGTTGCAGTCAGCTGCTGAGCTTTTTACGCAAGAAGCCTTGCTCTGGTACAGAACTTGTAGTTTTTCCTCGTGGGACGAACTGTGTACGCAACTAAGGCGCACATTTCAGCCCTTTGATTACGAATACTCCTTATGGGATGAAATTCGTCGTAGGACGCAAGGAGCGCAGGAGAGCGTCGTTAATTTTGTGGTGGTGATGAAGAGCCTGTTTCGCAAGTTGTCTCAACCCGTGGATGAACTTCAGATGATCAGCATCATCCAGCGTAACTTTTTACCCCATATACAGACTCAACTAGCTCTACATCCTTGTACTACGGTTTCACAGCTGATGGATGTAGCTAGGTCCATAGAGGAAGCTCAACTAAGAGCCCAAAAGTATCAGCCTCCTCCAACAAACATTCGAGGTCTTGTAGAGCCAGAGCTTCGATATCGTAAGCCTGATGGAGTGCACTTTCATGCAAATACCAAGGCGATGGTTTCTTCTATACCTCCTTCCCCGCCTGTCTCTTCGACACATGTTGAAGCTGTAACAACTGGGTCTCAGTGTTGGAATTGTTGTTCTCGAGAGCATAAGTTTAAAAGATGCCCGGAGCCTCGAAGGACATTCTGCTTCAAGTGCGGGAAAGAGGATGTAACGTATCCCCGTTGTCCAAATTGTCAAAAAAATGGACAAAGGAGCCGGACGTAGGCTGTAGTCTGGAAGCGCCTCCGCAAACAGCCATACTCGACTACGTAATCGCTCATGCGAAGGGAGACGAACGACCTTATCTCCAAATTCAGATTTTCGGTGTAAGCATTTTATCCTTATTAGATTCTGGGGCCAACCGTACTATTTTAGGGGGTCCAGGATGGAATCTATTGAAGCATGTGTGTAAGCTAGGAGCTTCTCGTGTAGAATCTTGTTTTGTGGCTAATGGTCAACCTTGTTTAGTTTTAGGTTCAATATGTGTTCCAGTGCAGTTATTAGATAAGGTTAAAGTTATGGAAATTTTAGTTATCCCCTCTCTACCTCATAAGTTAATCTTAGGAGTAGATTTCTGGAAACGTTGGAAAATTGTTCCAGATCTCTTTTCAGACGTTTGGTCTTTTCGGGTACCTCAGGTTGATGATGTCCATATTATGGGGATTTCAGATTTAGATCATTTAACTGAAGAACAGAGAAGTCAGTTGTTTGCAGTGGTGGACAAGGCTTTTGATCGTATGGGAACCAAGTTAGGTTGTACGGATCGAGTGCAGCATGTTATCAAAACCGAGTCACAGCCTATACGCCAAAGGTATTATCCCCTTTCTCCGGTTTTGCAGCGTCAAGTTAATGAAGAGCTTGACAAGTTACTTGCTAATGGTGTCGTTGAACCATCAAACTCTCCCTGGTCGTCTCCTATTATTCTCATTAAACAAGGCGAGAATAAGTATCGATTTGTGGTAGATTTCAGGAAGCTGAATCAAGTCACCACAAGAGACGCATATCCCTTACCTCTTGTCAACGCCATTTTGGATAAACTAAGAGACGCACATTTTCTCACTACCTTAGACATTAAGTCAGCCTACTTCCAAATTCCCTTATCGGAAGAGTCAAAACCCTTAACAGCTTTTGTCATCCCTGGTCGAGGTCTTTACCAGTTCCGACGTATGCCTATGGGCCTTCACAATGCCCCAGCCACTTGGCAACGGTTTATTGACACGGTCCTAGGAATGGATCTAGCTGACAATGTATTTGTGTACTTAGACGACATCATCATATGTACGTCGACCTATGAAAAGCACTTAGAAATTCTGTCTAAGGTACTTGATCGGTTGGTTAGTGCTGGACTCACTCTGAACAAAGAGAAGTGCCATTTTTGTAAGCCCGAATTGCGTTATCTTGGATACATGGTAGGACCTGCGGGACTGACCGTAGATCCAGAAAAAATCAAGGCGATCCTCGATATTCAGCCTCCAAAGACGGTCAAGGAAGTACGTCAATTTATAGGGCTCACTTCTTACTATCGTAAGTTTGTGCCGGAGTACTCGACTCTGACAGCCCCTTTGTGCAATCTGCTTCGAAAAAATCAAAAATTTGAGTGGACCATGGACTGCGAAAATGCCTTCCTTCAACTCAAGGAACGGCTTGTTTCTGCTCCTGTTCTCAGTCGCCCTGATTTCACCAAGCCTTTCATCATCCAGTGCGATGCCAGCAATTATGGGTTAGGAGCCTGTTTAACTCAACTTGATGATGAAGGAAATGAAGTGGTGATAGCATATTTAAGTCGATCATTGAATAAAAATGAAAGACGGTATTCTACGACAGAAAAGGAAGCTCTTTCCGTACTTCATGCCATCGAAAAGTTCCGACCATATGTCGAAGGCACTCATTTTGTT
The DNA here is from genome assembly GCA_951848785.1 of Callosobruchus maculatus. Classification (NCBI taxonomy): domain Eukaryota; kingdom Metazoa; phylum Arthropoda; class Insecta; order Coleoptera; family Chrysomelidae; genus Callosobruchus; species Callosobruchus maculatus. The sequence continues at coordinate 23,363 of CATOUR010000353.1, forward strand.
GTAGTGACGGACCACTACAGCTTAAAATGGCTAAATAATATAAAAGACCCTGTAGGTCGAATCGCAAGGTGGGCGGTTCGTCTGCAGCAGTATAGCTTTGACGTTGTTCATCGGAAAGGAAAGAACCATTTGGTCCCAGATGCACTTTCTAGAGCGGTGCCTATGGTTGATCTTGTTGATGAACGAACGACTACTCCCGATTTAGGTGCGAATACATCAGATAAGTGGTATCTGGCAATGGTAGATAAAGTACAACAGAATCCTGTACTTTACCCATTGTGGAGACTTGAAGGATCGAAGCTGTTCAAACGTTCAAATCGTCGTTACCCAGATCTCTTTGACGATCAAGAGATGTGGCTGGAAGTCATTCCTAAGGAGCATAGGATGGAGATTATAAAATCCAACCACGATCCTCCAACATGTGGGCATTTGGGAATATACAAGACCCATGCTCGAATTGCCGAAAAATATTACTGGCCCAAGTCACTCGCCGATGTTTCTAGGTATGTAAACCGGTGTTCGGTATGTCTTCAGACGAAACCGGAACAAAAGCCTCCTATCGGTCAAATGCTGAGTGCTTCTCCCACATTATCTAGGCCCTGGCAGATGTTGTATATTGACACTGTCGGACCTTTGCCACGTTCGAGCCACGGATATTGTTATATTCTATCTGTGCTAGATGGATTCTCGAAGTTTGTGCTATTCTATCCTCTTCGTAGAGCCACAGCCGAATGTATTTCCAGAACTCTGGAAGAACATGTCTTCATGATATTTGGAGTTCCTGCGAAAACTCTTACCGATAATGGTAAGGAGTTCAAGAACAAGATCTTTTCACGACTCATGGACAAATATCACATTAAGCATTCTTTTACAGCTAACTACCACCCCCAAGCTAATGCGGTTGAACGATGCCACAGAGTATTGAAAACAGCTCTCACCGCGTATGTTCACGACAAAAATCGTGACTGGGCTAAGCTATTACCCCAAGTTGGTGCAGCAATGCGATCGTCCAAGCACGAGTCGATTGATCTAACCCCAAACTTCATCATTTTTGGGAGAGAAGTTCTCTTTCATGGAGACGACCAACGCCAGCTAAACGCTTCAGATTTTGATCCGCTAAAGCGCCATAATGCTTTACAAGTTGTATTCAAGGATGTCCAAGTTTGCCTCCGCCAAGCCTATGAGAGGAGTCGACGTCGCTATAACCTGCGTCACAGACCGGATGTTTTCCAACTGGACCAACAGGTCTGGAAGAGGAACTACCTCCTGTCTGATGCAGCTAAAGGTCGCACGTCCAAGCTGTGTCTGAAGTATGATGGTCCATACAAAATTAGCAGAATTGTCTCCCCCTGGACATACGAACTTACCGACGATCAAGGGCGAACCAAAGGTATATGGTCTGCTCATGATCTTAAGGCTCATCCCCCTGATGACCCAACGACAGCAGATTAGTTTAAATTTTTTTGTATAGTTTTCTCATTTAGTTATAATTTTTGATAGAGAGTTTTTCTCACAGAGATAAAAACTCTTCCCTGGAAAGGAGGGTGTTGTTACACTCTCGAAGGTTCACACTTACAGTATGTTTAGAAATGATATTGGGTATGTAATATTAGGTTACTGACCTTATGATTCCAGATATTATAGCTCTGAATGAAATTTAGGGTCTTCATCGTTCACAAGGACAATATGATTAGTAGTCTGTAAATCTGTAACTCATATGTAATAGGTTACCATCTATAAAATAGTTCTTAGGAATAAGTTATAAGTATGTTTCGGTGACACCTGTAGAACATCTTCGCTGTAGTCGCAGAGTCCTTCCTGCATTCCCTGAAACAGAAAAGTTCATTAGAAGTTGTCTTGGTCTTAATGATGGTAGATTTACATCATATTTTACATGGCATCCCCTTATTTATATCATACCTTAGATGATATGTTTTGTTTACATTTTCAACCTGGTTGAAAGTAAGGTTGGATTTACCTTGGCAGACACCTGTCGATCTGTCTTGTTCGACAGTGTTGACAGCAGTCAATTATGACTGATGACTGATAGATTTTCCGCCAATTGGAGAAAAAGGAGGGTTTTTTCTTCTCCTTGTTGGAATTTTTCTGGAAGCTGGTTTAACGCATTTTGCGGATTTATTTCTGGACAAATTAACCAACTGTGTAAGAACTTGTAGGTTATTAGCCTGTTGGCAACCAAATTTTGGGATTCTGAAATCTGCCGAGTTCTTTACACAAAGGAAATTCTTTAAGGCCACCTCACATCCAAGGTCAGTATATAACCTCTATACACCATGCTTTATAACAGGCTTAATGCCCTTTATTCTTCTCTATACACGCTTTTACTAATATTCTGGCGGCTTATACATGTTTATTGTCTGCAGGCCTTTTTATTTCATACACTTAATTCTACCTCTGCTTGATACGCTGCATGGCTTCTTACCTCATCGCAGAGCTTGCCGTCTAGAGGCTACACCAGCATCATACCCTACTTGCTACCGTATTGCATGCCAGTCATCCCCCAGCTTGCATGAAACCCCTCACACCCTAGTTCATGCTTCGCACCCTAGTGCATGCTTCGCACCAACCATCACTCACCGTTCTAAGCCTGATGGACTCCAAGGAGTACTAGTGGAATCCAGGTGACATTAGTCCATAAGTTCTATTGATCAGACTACTCGCCCTCAGGACTATCTGAAACATACATATAGTTAAGATTTAAGTATAAGAATTATTTAAGCATTTCATTTACCTGGTAGTTAGCAATGTTTAGGTTGTTCCATGCGTTAGATGGGCCCCATCTCTAGTATCGTAGTCCACTTTGGATGTTTTAGTGGTAATGCGCTGTAAACGCTCTTCAGTAAGGGCTTTGGGGTTGATATGTTTATAAGCCTTTATAAGGATTAGAGACCAGGAACGAACTGTAGTGATCTTTACTATATAGGTAGGTGTGAACCCTCGATGGTAACAAATCATATAATTCATAATCATTCTCATCTCGCCTAAATCCCGGTAATATAGCATATTATTTTGACCTTTGAACATTTTGTTTTTGTGTTGGACACCCGCTAACCTTACTTTCTTGGCAAGTGACACAGAACAACAACATAGGCACGACGCAAACAACACAAATCAATTCTTTCGCAGAACAAAGCCCATTCAACAGATAGAACCCGCGATATCCGTCGGTGTTGCTCACTTCACGAGCGTCACCTACGGGGTTGTCCGCAGTGCGGTAATTCAAAATTACTCTTTGCGTGACAAAAAAGTGGCGCCCAACGTGTTTATTTGTTGATGGGTAGCAAAAAAGTGGCGCCCAACGTATTTATTTGTTGATGGGTAGCAATTTTCAGTTGTACTCCGCTGTGTTTAGTGGTTTTCTGTTGTCTAGCGCTGTTATCTGCTTACTTTCTGTCGTTTTTAGCAAGATTTGGCTCTATTGGGTTGTATTTGGTCATTTTCTACCGTTTACAGCTGTTATCTGCCTGCTTTCTGTTGTTTTTAGCTGTTTTCTATACATTTTGGTTGTATTCGGCTGTGTTCAGTCGTTTTCTGCTGTTTCCCGCTGTTATCTGCTTGCTTTCTGTCGTTTTGAGTTAGTTCTGACCCTATTCGGTTGTATTTGGTAATTTTCTATCGTTTACAGTTGTTATCTGTTTGATTTCTGTTGTTTTTAGCTATTTTCTGTTCTTTTCTTGTTGTATTCGGCTGAATTTAGTCTTTTTCTATTGTTTAGCGCTGTTATCTGCCCGCTTTCTGTTGTTATGCTCTGTTTTCTGTTCTATTTAGTTGTATGCGGCCGTTTCCTACCGTTTACAGCCGCTATCTGCTTGCTTTCTGTTGCTTTGAGAGCTGTTTTCTGTTATTTTCGGATGTATTCGGCTGTGCTTAGTCGTTTTCTCTTGTTTAGCGCTGTTATCTGCTTGCTTTCTGTCGGTTTTGGCTCTATTCGGTTGTATTTGGTCGTTTTCTATCGTTTACAGTTGTTATATACTCGATTTCTGTTGTTTTTAGCTGTTTTCTGTTCTTTTCTTGTTGTATTCGGCTGAATTTAGTCGTTTTTTATTGTATAGCGCTTTTATCTGCCTTCTTTCTGTTGTTATGCTCTGTTTTCTGTTCTATTTGGTTGTATTCAGTCGTTTTCTACCGTTTACAGCCGTTATTTGCTTGGTTTCTGTTGTTTTGAGAGCTGTTTTCTGTTATTTTCGGATGTATTCGGCTGTGTTTTGTCGTTTTCAGTTGTTTAGCGCTGTTATCTGCCTGCTTTCTGTTGTTATGCTCTGTTTTCTGTTCTATTCGGTTGTATTTGGTCGTTTTGTACCGTTTACAGTTGTTATCTGCTTGATTTCTGTTGTTTTTAGCTGTTTTCTGCTCTTTTCTTGTTGTATTCGGCTGAATTTAGTCATTTTCTATTGTTTAGCGCTGTTATCTGCCTGCTTTCTGTTGTTATGCTCTGTTTTCTGTTCTATTTGCTTGTATTCGGTCGTTTTCTACCGTTTACAGCCATTATCTGCTTGCTTTCTGTTTTTCTAGGAGCTGTTTTCTGTTATTTTCAGTTGTATTCCGCTGTATTTAGTCGTTTTCTGTTGCTTAGCGCTTTTATCTGCTTACTTTCTGTCGTTTTTAGCTGGATTTGACTCTATTCGGTTGTATTTGGTCATTTTCTACCGTTTGCAGCTGTTATCTGCCTGCTTTTTGTTGTTTTTAGCTATTTTCTGTTCTTTTCTTCTTGTATTCGGCTGAATTTAGTCGTTTTCTATTGTTTAGCGCTGTTATCTGTCCGCTTTCTGTTGTTATGCTCTGTTTTCTGTTCTATTTGGTTGTATTTGGTCATTTTGTACCGTTTACAGTTGTTATCTGCTTGATTTCTGTTGTGTTTAGCTGTTTTCTGTTCCTTTCTTGTTGTATTCGGCTGAATTTAGTCATTTTCTATTGTTTAGCGCTGTTATCTGCCTGCTTTCTGTTGTTATGCTCTGTTTTCTGTTCTATTTGGTTGTATTCGGTCGTTTTCTACCGTTTACAGCCGTTATCTGCTTGCTTTCTGTTGTTCTAGGAGCTGTTTTCTGTTATTTTCAGTTGTATTCCGCTGTATTTAGTCGTTTTCTGTTGCTTAGCGCTGTTATCTGCTTACTTTCTGTCGTTTTTAGCTGGATTTGACTCTATTCGGTTGTATTTGGTCATTTTCTACCGTTTACAGCTGTTATCTGCCTGCTTTTTGTTGTTTTTAGCTATTTTCTGTTCTTTTCTTGTTGTATTCGGCTGAATTTAGTCGCTTTCTACTGTTTAGCGCTGTTATCTGCCCGCTTTCTGTTGTTATGCTCTGTTTTCTGTTCTATTTGGTTGTACTCGGTCGCTTTCTAGCGTTTACAGCCGTTATCTGCATGCTTTCTGTCGTTTTGCGTTAGCTTTGAGTCTATTCGGTTGTATTTGGTCGTTTTGTACCGCTTACAGTTGTTATCTGCTTGATTTCTGTTGTTTTTAGCTGTTTTCTGTCCTTTTCTTGTTGTATTCGGCTGAACTTAGTCGTTTTCTATTGTTTAGCGCTGTTATCTGCCTGCTTTCTGTTGTTATGCTCTGTTTTCTGTTCTATTTGGTTGTATTCGGTCGTTTTCTACCGTTTACAGCCGCTATCTGCTGGCTTTCTGTTGTTCTAAGAGCTGTTTTCTGTTATTCTCAGTTGTATTCCGCTGTGTTTAGTGGTTTTCTGTTGTCTAGCGCTGTTATCTGCTTACTTTCTGTCGTTTTTAGCCGGTTTTGGCTCTATTCGGTTGTATTTGGTCATTTTCTACCATTTACAGCTGTTATCTGCCCGCTTTCTGTTGTTTTTAGCTGTTTTCTACACATTTTGGTTGTATTCGGCTGTGTTCAGTCGTTTTATGCTGTTTCCCGCTGTTATCTGCTTGCTTTCTGTCGTTTTGAGTTAGTTCTGACCCTATTCGGTTGTATTTGGTCGTTTTCTATCGTTTACAGTTGTTATCTGCTTGATTTCTGTTGTTTTTAGCTATTTTCTGTTCTTTTCTTGTTGTATTCGGCTGAGTTTAGTCTTTTTCTATTGTTTAGCGCTGTTATCTGCCCGCTTTCTGTTGTTATGCTCTGTTTTTTTCTGTTCTATTTAGTTGTATGCGGCCGTTTCCTACCGTTTACAGCCGTTATCTGCTTGCTTTCTGTTGCTTTGAGAGCTGTTTTCTGTTATTTTCGGATGTATTCGGCTGTGTTTAGTCGTTTTCTCTTGTTTAGCGCTGTTATCTGCTTGCTTTCTGTCGGTTTTGGCTCTATTCGGTTGTATTTGGTCGTTTTCTATCGTTTACAGTTGTTATATACTCGATTTCTGTTGTTTTTAGCTGTTTTCTGTTCTTTTCTTGTTGTATTCGGCTGAATTTAGTCGTTTTTTATTGTATAGCGCTTTTATCTGCCTTCTTTCTGTTGTTATGCTCTGTTTTCTGTTCTATTTGGTTGTATTCAGTCGTTTTCTACCGTTTACAGCCGTTATCTGCTTGCTTTCTGTTGTTTTGAGAGCTGTTTTCTGTTATTTTCGGATGTATTCGGCTGTGTTTTGTCGTTTTCAGTTGTTTAGCGCTGTTATCTGCCTGCTTTCTGTTGTTATGCTCTGTTTTCTGTTCTATTCGGTTGTATTTGGTCGTTTTGTACCGTTTACAGTTGTTATCTGCTTGATTTCTGTTGTTTTTAGCTGTTTTCTGTTCTTTTCTTGTTGTATTCGGCTGAATTTAGTCATTTTCTATTGTTTAGCGCTGTTATCTGCCTGCTTTCTGTTGTTATGCTCTGTTTTCTGTTCTATTTGCTTGTATTCGGTCGTTTTCTACCGTTTAGAGCCGTTATCTGCTTGCTTTCTGTTGTTCTAGGGGCTGTTTTCTGTTATTTTCGGATGTATTCGGCTGTGTTTTGTCGTTTTCTGTTGTTTAGCGCTGTTATCTGCCTGCTTTCTGTTGTTATGCTCTGTTTTCTGTTCTATTCGGTTGTATTTGGTCATTTTGTACCGTTTACAGTTGTTATCTGCTTGATTTCTGTTGTGTTTAGCTGTTTTCTGTTCTTTTTTTGTTGTATTCGGCTAAATTTAGTCATTTTCTATTGTTTAGCGCTGTTATCTGCCTGCTTTCTGTTGTTATGCTCTGTTTTCTGTTCTATTTGGTTGTATTCGGTCGTTTTCTACCGTTTACAGCCGTTATCTGCTTGCTTTCTGTTGTTCTAGGAGCTGTTTTCTGTTATTTTCAGTTGTATTCTGCTTTATTTAGTCGTTTTCTGTTGCTCAGCGCTGTTATCTGCTTACTTTCTGTCGTTTTTAGCTGCATTTGACTCTATTCGGTTGTATTTGGTCATTTTCTACCGTTTACAGCTGTTATCTGCCTGCTTTTTGTTGTTTTTAGCTATTTTCTGTCCTTTTCTTGTTGTATTCGGCTGAATTTAGTCGTTTTCTATTGTTTAGCGCTGTTATCTGCCCGCTTTCTGTTGTTATGCTCTGTTTTCTGTTCTATTTGGTTGTACTCTGTCGCTTTCTAGCGTTTACAGCCGTTATCTGCTTGCTCTCTGTCGTTTTGCGTTAGTTTTGACTCTATTCGGTTGTATTTGGTCGTTTTGTACCGTTTACAGTTGTTATCTGCTTGATTTCTGTTGTTTTTAGCTGTTTTCTGTCCTTTTCTTGTTGTATTCGGCTGTGTTTAGTCGTTTTCTGCTGTTTCCCGCTGTTATCTGCTTGCTTTCTGTCGTTTTGAGTTAGTTCTGACCCTATTTGGTTGTATTTGGTCGTTCTCTATCGTTTACAGTTGTTATCTGCTTGATTTCTGTTGTTTTTAGCTATTTTCTGTTCTTTTCTTGTTGTATTCGGCTGAAATTAGTCGTTTTCTATTGTTTAGCGCTGTTATCTGCCCGCTTTCTGTTGTTATGCTCTGTTTTCTGTTCTATTTAGTTGTATGCGGCCGTTTCCTACCGTTTACAGCCGTTATCTGCTTGCTTTCTGTTGCTTTGAGAGCTGTTTTCTGTTATTTTCGGATGTATTCGGCTGTGCTTATTCGTTTTCTCTTATTTAGCGCTGTTATCTGCTTGCTTTCTGTCGGGTTTGGCTCTATTCGGTTGTATTTGGTCGTTTTCTATCGTTTACAGTTGTTATCTACTCGATTTCTGTTGTTTTTAGCTGTTTTCTGTCCTTTTCTTGTTGTATTCGGCTGAATTTAGTCGTTTTTTATTGTTTAGCGCTTTTATCTGCGTTCTTTCTGTTGCTATGCTCTGTTTTCTGTTCTATTTGGTTGTATTCAGTCGTTTTCTACCGTTTACAGCCGTTATCTGCTTGCTTTCTGTTGTTTTGAGAGCTGTTTTCTGTTATTTTCGGATGTATTCGGCTGTGTTTTGTCGTTTTCTGTTGTTATGCTCTGTTTTCTGTTCTATTCGGTTGTATTTGGTCGTTTTGTACCGTTTACAGTTGTTATCTGCTTGATTTCTGTTGTTTTTAGCTGTTTTCTGTTCTTTTCCTGTTGTATTCGGCTGAATTTAGCCATTTTCTATTGTTTAGCGCTGTTATCTGCCCGCTTTCTGTTGTTATGCTCTGTTTTCTGTTCTATTTGGTTGTATTCGGTCGTTTTCTACCGTCTACAGCCGTTATCTGCTTGCTTTCTGTTGTTTTGAGAGCTGTTTTCTGTTATTTTCGGATGTATTCGGCTGTGTTTTGTCGTTTTCTGTTGTTATGCTCTGTTTTCTGTTCTACTCGGTTGTATTTGGTCGCTTTGTACCGTTTACAGTTGTTATCTGCTTGATTTCTGTTGTTTTTAGCTGTTTTCTGTTCTTTTCCTGTTGTATTCGGCTGAATTTAGCCATTTTCTATTGTTTAGCGCTGTTATCTGCCCGCTTTCTGTTGTTATGCTCTGTTTTCTGTTCTATTTGGTTGTATTCGGTCGTTTGCTACCGTTTACAGCCGTTATCTGCTTGCTTTCTGTTGTTCTAGGAGCTGTTTTTTGTTATTTTCAGTTGTATTCCGCTGTATTTAGTCGTTCTCTGTTGCTTAGCGCTGTTATCTGCTTACTTTCTGTCGTTTTTAGCTGGATTTGTCTCTATTCGGTTGTATTTGGTCATTTTCTACCGTTTACAGCTGTTATCTGCCTGCTTTTTGTTGTTTTTAGCTATTTTCTGTTCTTTTCTTGTTGTATTCGGCTGAATTTAGTCGTTTTCTATTGCTTAGCGCTGTTATCTGCCCGCTTTCTGTTGTTATGCTCTGTTTTCTGTTCTATTTGGTTGTATTCGGTCGTTTTCTACCGTTTACAGCCGTTATCTGCTTGCTTTCTGTTGTTCTAAGAGCTGTTTTCTGTTACTTTCAGTTGTATTCCGCTGTGTTTAGTGGTTTTCTGTTGTCTAGCGCTGTTATCTGCTTACTTTCTGTCGGTTTTAGCCGGATTTGGCTCTGTTCGGTTGTGTTTGGTCATTTTCTACCGTTTACAGCTGTTATCGGCCTGCTTTCTGTTGTTTTTAGCTGTTTTCTACTCATTTTGGTTGTATTCGGCTGTGTTTAGTCGTTTTCTGCTGTTTTCCGCTGTTATCTGCTTGCCTTTTGTCGTTTTGAGTTAGTTCTGACCCTATTTGGTTGTTTTTGTTCGTTTTCTATCTTTTACAGTTGTTATCTGCTTGATTTCTGTTGTTTTTAGCTATTTTCTGTTCTTTTCTTGTTGTATTCGGCTGAATTTAGTCGTTTTCTATTGTTTAGCGCTTTTATCTGCCTTCTTTCTGTTGTTATGCTCTATTTTCTGTTCTATTTGGTTGTAGGTATTCAGTCGTTTTTTGCCGTTTACAGCCGTTATCTGCTTGCTTTCTGTTGTTTTGAGAGCTGTTTTCTGTTATTTTCGGATATATTCGGCTGTGTTTTGTCGTTTTCTGTTGTTTAGCGCTGTTGTCTGCCTGCTTTCTGTTGTTATGCTCTGTTTTCTGTTCTATTTGGTTGTATTCGGTCGTTTTCTACCGTTTACAGCCGTTATCTGCTTGCTTTCTGTTGTTCTAAGAGCTGTTTTCTGTTACTTTCAGTTGTATTCCGCTGTGTTTAGTGGTTTTCTGTTGTCTAGCGCTGTTATCTGCTTACTTTCTGTCGTTTTTAGCCGGATTTGGCTCTGTTCGGTTGTATTTGGTCATTTTCTACCGTTTACAGCTGTTATCGGCCTGCTTTCTGTTGTTTTTAGCTGTTTTCTACTCATTTTGGTTGTATTCGGCTGTGTTTAGTCGTTTTCTGCTGTTTCCCGCTGTTATCTGCTTGCCTTTTGTCGTTTTGAGTTAGCTCTGACACTATTTGGTTGTTTTTGGTCGTTTTCTATCGTTTACAGTTGTTATCTGCTTGATTTCTGTTGTTTTTAGCTATTTTCTGTTCTTTTCTTGTTGTATTCGGCTGAATTTAGTCGTTTTCTATCGTTTAGCGCTTTTATCTGCCTTCTTTCTGTTGTTATGCTCTATTTTCTGTTCTATTTGGTTGTATTCAGTCGTTTTTTGCCGTTTACAGCCGTTATCTGCTTGCTTTCTGTTGTTTTGAGAGCTGTTTTCTGTTATTTTCGGATATATTCGGCTGTGTTTTGTCGTTTTCTGTTGTTTAGCGCTGTTATCTGCCTGCTTTCTGTTGTTATGCTCTGTTTTCTGTTCTATTCGGTTGTATTTGGTCGTTTTGTACCGTTTGCAGTTGTTATCTGCTTGATTTCTGTTGTTTTTAGCTGTTTTCTGTTCTTTTCTTGTTGTATTCGGCTGAATTTAGTCATTTTCTATTGTTTAGCGCTGTTATCTGCCTGCTTTCTGTTGTTATGCTCTGTTTTCTGTTCTATTTGGTTGTATTCGGTCGTTTTCTACCGTTTACAGCCGTTATCTGCTTGCTTTCTGTTGTTCTAGAAGCTGTTTTCTGTTATTCTCAGTTGTATTCCGCTGTATTTAGTCGTTTTCTGTTGCTTAGCGATGTTATCTGCTTACTTTCGGTCGTTTTTAGCTGGATTTGTCTCTATTCGGTTGTATTTGGTCATTTTCTACCGTTTACAGCTGTTATCTGCCTGCTTTTTGTTGTTTTTAGCTATCTTCTGTTCTTTTCTTGTTGTATTCGGCTGAATTTAGCCGTTTTCTATTGTTTAGCGCTGTTATCTGCCTGCTTTCTGCTGTTATGCTCTGTTTTCTGTTCTATTTGGTTGTATTCGGTCGTTTTCTACCGTTTACAGCCGTTATCTGCTTGCTTTCTGTTGTTCTAAGAGCTGTTTTCTGTTATTTTCTGTTGTATGCCGCTGTGTTTAGTGGTTTTCTGTTGTCTAGCGCTGTTATCTGCTTACTTTCTGTCATTTTTAGCCGGATTTGGCTCTATTCGGTTGTATTTGGTCATTTTCTACCGTTTACAGCTGTTATCTGCCTGCTTTCTGTTGTTTTTAGCTGTTTTCTACTCATTTTGGTTGTATTCGGCTGTGTTTAGTCGTTTTCTGCTGTCTCCCGCTGTTATCTGCTTGCTTTCTGTCGTTTTGAGTTAGTTCTGACCCTATTCGGTTGTATTTGGTCGTTTTCTATCGTTTACAGTTGTTATCTGCTTGATTTCTGTTGTTTTTAGCTATTTTCTGTTCTTTTCTTGTTGTATTCGGCTGAAATTAGTCGTTTTCTATTGTCTAGCGCTGTTATCTGCCCGCTTTCTGTTGTTATGCTCTGCTTTCTGTACTATTTAGTTGTATGCGGCCGTTTCCTACCGTTTACAGCCGTTATCTGCTAGCTTTCTGTTGCTTTGAGAGCTGTCTTCTGTTATTTTCGGATGTATTCGGCTGTGCTTAGCCGTTTTCTCTTGTTTAGCGCTGTTATCTGCTTGCTCTCTGTCGGTTTTGGCTCTATTCGGTTGTATTTGGTCGTTTTCTATCGTTTAGAGTTGTTATCTACCCGATTTCTGTTGTTTTTAGCTGTTTTCTGTTCTTTTCTTGTTGTATTCGGCTGAATTTAGTCGTTTTTTATTGTTTAGCGCTTTTATCTGCCTTCTTTCTGTTGTTATGCTCTGTTTTCTGTTCTATTTGGTTGTATTCAGTCGTTTTCTACCGTTTATAGCCGTTATCTGCTTGCTTTCTGTTGTTTTGAGAGCTGTTTTCTGTTATTTTCGGATGTATTCGGCTGTGTTTTGTCGTTTTCTGTTGTTTAGCGCTGTTATCTGCCTGCTTTCTGTTGTTATGCTCTGTTTTATTTGGTTGTATTCGGTCGTTTTCTACCGTTTATAGCCGTTATCTGCTTGCTTTCTGTTGTTCTAGGAGCTATTTTCTGTTATTTTCAGTTGTATTCCGCTGTATTTAGTCGTTTTCTGTTGTTTAGCGCTGTTATCTGCCCGCTTTCTGTTGTTATGCTCTGTTTTCTGTTCTATTTGGTTGTACTCGGTCGCTTTCTAGCGTTTACAGCCGTTATCTGCTTGCTTTCTGTCGTTTTGCGTCAGTTTTGACTCTATTCGGTTGTATTTGGTCG
>CATOUR010000354.1:0-48683 GCA_951848785.1 Callosobruchus maculatus
CGCCGGTGCGTTCCTTCGCAGCGCTAACTTTGTCACCAAGCTGGGCGGTATGACCGTTTCCGCTATTCCTGATCTCGCCCGCGGTGTGATGGTTAACGGGTTTGGCAATACCATGCGCGGCTACTCTGCGCTGATAACCCGGTCGCCGGCATTCAGGGCCAGCCGCGCCGAACAGTTAAAAATGGCCGTCGGGCTGGAAACCATCCTGCACACTCGCGCGCGTACGATGGGTGACCTGGTAGACAGTTCTGCCCGAACAACGGCAGTGGAAGCGGGAATGGAGCGCGTTACTGATGTGTTCGGCAAGCTCACGCTGATGGGCCACTTCGACGATATGAACAAATCGGTAAACGGTATGATCACGTCCGACGGCATTCTATCCGGCACGTTCACCGGCCGCCGCCTGGCTAAGCTCGGCATTAACGACAATATGGCCGCGCGTATTCGCAGCGAATTCGAAAAACACGGTGAAGTCATCAACGGCTGGCATATCGGTAATTTCGAAAAATGGGATGATCAGCACGTTGCTGGCGTTTTCCAGTCGGCGGTGCTCAAAGACGTTAACAACACCGTTATCACTCCGGGCATCGGCGATACGCCGTTATGGGCCAGTACGCCGCTGGGTAAAACCATCTTCCAGTTTAAATCGTTCGCTACCGCTTCCTACAACCGCGCCACGCTGGGCGGCCTGCAGGAGGGAACCGGTCAGTTTTACTATGGTACCGCTTTTCAGATTGGGCTCGGCGCGCTGACATACGCGCTTAAGCAGTCCACAAACGGCAAAGAGGTAGACTGGTCTCCTCAGAAACTGGTGATTGAGGGGATCGACCGCTCAGGTATTCTCGGCCCGTTGATGGAATATAACAATATGGCGGAAAAGGCCTCCGGAGGCATGGTCGGGTTGGGGGCTTTGCTCGGTACCGGAACACAGTCACGTTATGCCAGTCGCGGGTTTATTGGTTCTGCACTTGGTCCTACGTTTGGCCTGCTCGATACCATCACCGACGTGACCGCTGGTGTGCTCAATGGTGATGCTGGCGATCGGGTACTGCATAACGTTCGTACGCTACTGCCTGGTAATAATCTTTTCTGGATTGCCCCGCTGATAAATCAGGTTGACCCCGGTATGCGGTAATCGGTCGGGATTCCGACCTTAAACCCGCGCCATCATAGCCCTGTATTCACTACGGGGCTTTTTTATGCATCAGGATTACAAAACACGCCTTACCGCGCTGAGCGATAAACTCACCGACGTGGTGCTCGAAGAAGCTGATCCGGATAACTGGCCGGGGGCGGGAAAGAAACCGAGCGAGCTGACTAAAGACGAACGCGGCGACCGTTACTGGGATAAGAAAAACGCAGCTGCATCGCTGACTCTGTTGATCAAGGTGCATTCTCTTATAGGCATGCAGACACGGGGAGGGACACCCTCTGATAACCCCGGGCAGGATGACGAAGCCTTTGCACTGGGTCAGCAGGTTTCGAAGGCTGAGCGCGAAGCGGCCGCAATTATTGAGCGACTGCAGAAAGGCAAAAAATGATTTCGTTCCTCGCCTTCTTTTTAATGTGGGCGGAGCGAATGAACTGGGACGTTCCGGACTGCCACTATCAGGCCTGCCACTGGCTGGAGCATCGCGGAAACCTCGCGGTGCTTCGCTGTTTTCGTGGCTTCGGTAAATCAACGATCCTTGCGGTCTACAACGCCTGGCGATATTACTGCGATCGCCAGTATCGTATTTTGCATCAGTCTGAATCCGACGGTACCGCGTATAAAACCAGCCGCGACACCCAGAACGTTCTGCGTAACCATCCCCTGACCAAAGGCATGCTGCCGGACGGTCAGGGGACGGTAGAACAGTGGTGGGTTAATGGGGCGCTGGATTTACGTAACGGCAGCATGTACGCCAAAGGCATTCTGTCTAACGTTACATCCGCCCGCGCAAATGAATGTCAGAACGATGACGTTGAGGTACCTCGTAATATCCAGACGCCAGAGGCGCGTGAAAAGCTGCGCTATCGCCTCGGCGAACAAACGCACATCCTGATCCCCGGCGGGCGCAAGCTCTACATCGGTACGCCGCACACGCATGACAGCCTTTACGATGAGGTGGAGTCTATGGGCGCTGACTGTCTTACCATCCGGCTATTTGAGAAAGAAAAACGCATAGAGGCGAAAGACGCAACGCAGCTGCGCTACGAGTTATCTTTCCGGCCGGAATATGTTTTCGCCGGTATCCATAAAAGTGCCCGCCTGCTGGTCGCTGATGTCGATTATAAAATTACGGCCAGCGGCGTTGAATTTGCTACTGCGCCCGATACCGTTATCGATTTTTATGCGGATTGCGCCTGGCCTGAGCGCTTCACGCGTGAGGAAATGGAGAATCGTCGCAAAGAAACGCGCACCATTAACGAGTGGGATAGCCAGTATCAGCTGCACAGTAAGCCCGTTGGCGACGTTCGTCTCGATCCTGACCGTATTCGTGAGTACAACATCCACCCGCAGATCCGCTATGCGAACCGTACGGCTTCGCTCTGGCTGGGTAACGTGCAAATTGTTGGCGCTGTCGCCTGGTGGGATGTGGCCACAGGTAAAGTTAAGGCCGATGCTTCGGCATTTTCGCTGGTGCTGACGGATGCAAGAGGGCATTTGTACTGGCACATTTGCCAGGAGCTTACGGGGGAGCTGGCAGAGTTTGACGATAACGACAAAATCACCGGCGGGCAGGTGGCGCAGATCAAAGAGCTGGTGCTCAAATATCAGATCCCGGTTGTATGCGTTGAGGTAAATGGCCCCGGCAGCTTCGCAGGAAAATTGCTGCGTCAGACGCTCAAAGGTACCGGGTGCGGCGTACGTGAAGAATTCAGCATCACTAACAAGCAAAAGCGCATCCTTGATGCATTTGAAGCGCCGTTGTCGTCACGGTTCCTGTGGGCGCACACCGATGTGCTAGACGGCCCTGTCTATGATCAGATGCGGGACTTTAACCCGGCGCTGACCAACCAGCCGGATGACTTTATCGACTCAGGCGCTGGCGCTATTAGCCAGACCCCGGTACGTATCGGGAAAGTGGTCGGGATTCCGACCGGGCATGCGCGCGAAGATTGGCAGTTGAGTGACGGAGATCATCTGGTCGACGTCGATTACTAACCTGCCTGAGGTTTCGCATCATGTCGGTACCCAACCAGACGCCCTATATTATTTATAATGCCAACGGTCTGACGACCGTTTTCCCGTTTGAGTTCTATATTATCAACGCCGGTGATATTCAGATCAGTATCAACGGTACCGTAGTTACCAGCGGATATTCTGTTACAGGCGTCGGGAACATCGGGGGAGGTGATGTTACGTTCCTTACGCCACCAGCAAGCGGTTCTGTGGTAATGCTGGAGCGTGTTGTCCCAACCTACCGCCTGACCGATTACCAGGACAACGGCGATCTGCTGGCAGACACGGTAAATAAAGACTTTGACCGCCTCTGGATGGCTATTCAGCGTTCTTTTATATATCTTGGGCTGGCACTGCGCAGACCGTTGCTGGGTGGTCCGTTTAATGCAGAAGGGTATCGGATTGCAAATCTGGGCGAGCCAGTTGATAGCCAGGATGCCGCCACCAAAAATTATGTTGATCAGGTTGGTCAAACAAATCTAAATCGCGTAATTCGCGTACCTGAAAGCTACGTTAATCCGGTACCGACAGTAGCCGCACGTAAAAATATGGTGTTTGCCTGGAATGGTGACGGCAACCCAATCGCTGTTCTCCCGCAGTCGGGTTCGGCATCAGATGTCATGATTGAATTGGCAAAACCAACAGGGACGAACTTGATTGGGTATGGCAGTGACATCCTGACTAACTCGATAAGCCGGACACTAAAATCATTTGGTGCAACGGGTGATGGGTCTGCTTTGGATAATATCGCCGTCATTCTTGCTGATGCCTGGAGTATTTCATCTGGCAAACCGGTAATTGTAACAAACGGGCAATATAAGCTGCTGAACGTACAACTAGGTGGTGAGTATTGGTTCGATAAAGATGCATGGTTTGTTAACGAAGCATTAGGCGCAACTGACAATATTGTAATCGCCAAGCCCGGATTAAAGCTGAGAGGTTGGAACACAAAGGGTAGGATGTGCGGCCTGGCCTACCAGTGGGAACTATGGGAATGCGCTACTCGTTGGTTCTTACTATCAACCCGCAGATGATTCCGGGCTTGTTAATGACATTGAAATATATGACTTTACAATAGTAGGAACGACGACTGCCTTTAGCGGCCAGGCAATGGAAGGTCTGGGGAACATTGATGGTGTTAAGGTTAAGCGCGGGAAGTGCATAGGGCAGGGTACAGGGATGCTGTTCCATTGGGGTGGTGATGTTGATCTGTCCAACCCGCATACAGGTACTGTTACTTATAGCCATCACCCGAGAAACATTGAAGTCGAAGATGTTCAGTTCCTGAGCTCAGACGGGGTTACTCCCCGAGCTATCGGTCTTTATTTCAGTGCTTGCTATAATGTAAAAGCCCATAATATTTATGGTGAAAGATGCCCCGCACTTATTAGCGCTAAGCCTGGTGATGTTTATGATCAGGTGGCTGTAGCTCGCGATAAAGGGAAAGTGCACACAGGCATTGATATTGACAACTGTTATTCAAGACTACCTCCTGACACGAGTAGTTCGATGATAGCCATTACCGGGATTCCTGATACCTATCGCACATCGTCAACACGACTATCTGCACTTGATCCTGCCTCACCTTCAGAAATTACTGTTAATAACATTACAGTAGATCTCGGAACAACAGCATATACGAACCCAATGATTCTTGTCCGTGGCGCCAAAAATGTAAAAGGTTCATTTAATGTTGTTGGCGGTAAAAACACGGTGAATCCATGGGCTTTGATTGACTACACGGTGAAGTCTAAAATTAGAGTTTCTGGCTCATGCCCTGGTGGGGTGAGTGGTAGAGGGTATAGCTCTTCAGTTTCAGATCATGCACAACATTGCGATGAATCAGTCACGTATTCATCCTCTATGGTTGGTTTAAAACTGCAAACATTTACCCAAACTGGTATTACGCTACAGTCCGCTGTAGCGCTAGGAAACACATCAGTCAGCGTTCAGGCAACAGCCGACTCCATAATTTTTTACGGTGCCATGCTTTACAGTGGATCCAACTACATAGGGAAAGTAACGAGAACAACCTGGCTTACCGCCGGAGTGACAAATACCATTCCAGTGACTAAGTCAACTAGCGCCGTATCCTCTGGGTCAGCAATTACATCGTATCTGACTTCTGAAGGCCTTAAGGTAACCGGCACAATTTCCGGTTTTATGTACAACGTTCAGTCAACCAACACATGGGGTATTGATTTCGCCGTCAACATTGAAAGAGGGTACCGCGGAGGAATTCTTTGTGATGGAACATATTGTCGTTCTGCTAAATTCTCAGGCTCTTACGATGGGGTTGGCTGGGAGGATGGGGCAGCAGTAAATGCAAATATCCAGGTGACGGCAACAACAGTAAGAAACGTTACTATAAACGGATGCAGATTTGACGCTGACGAAACAAACCCTACCATCGACAACCATGTACTGGTATCAACGACAGATCACGCTGGTGTTATTATTTCAGAAAATACCGGTACACCTCCATCCGCCATTGCTTTCAGTATCGCAAACTCGACAGTTGCAGAAGCTTATTCAATGCAGCAGATATATGGTAACCACATAAATGGTGTTCAGGCACCAGTCGCCACAGCGACGGGGATGTATGTTGGTGGGTATTTCCGTGGCGTAGTTAGAAACAATGCTGTCCCTACTACAGGATACTGGAGTGTAGGTGACAAAGTAGACAGACCTAGTATATCAACTGGTGGGCAAGAGGGGTGGGCCTGCACAGTCGCTGGAAGCCCTGGAACGTGGGTTGGGTATGGGGTTATAGGGTCATAGCATGAAAAGCCCCGAAAGGGGCTTACATGAATCGTTTTATAAGATTTGGGTTTTCAACGTACTCAGATGCTTTATATGCAAACGCTAACGCAATAACTACGGCGCATAATGCTATGGGAAGCGCGCTGTAGAATCCGCCCATAACCCTGCTTTCAAATATGCCGATCATAAACATAATAATTGGATAATGGACGATATAAAGCGTATAAGAGTATCTGGAAGATGATGGGATAATGTTTATTCTTATATTCATGCACAGAATAAACAGATAAGTTAGTGAGGCAAATGTAAGGCCAAACCACATATTATACATAGTGTAATCACCGCCGCTTACGATGAAATTCGAGCCGTTAGCAAAGGCGAACCACGAAGTTATTGCGGTTAAAACGCATGCAATTGCAACATGCATTTTTCCTTTTGCCTGTAGTGGCACACTGATACTGGCCACCTGATCGGAAGGTGATATTCTCACCTCCCCAACACCACAGGTGACCCAATGGCAAAACATTTCACGGCAGAATTTAAGCTCGAAGCAGCAAAACTGGTTGTCGACCACGGCTATACCTACGTTAAGGCCGCTGAAGCGGTTAATGTCAGCCATTCGGCAATCACCCGTTGGGTTAATAAGCTGCGACTTGAGCGCCAGGGTAAAACTCCCGCCGGGCTCCCTCTGACGCCCGAACAGCTCGAGCTGCGCGAAATGAAGAAAAAGGTTCAACGCCTTGAAATGGAGAACGAAATCCTAAAAAAGGCTACGGCGCTCTTAATGTCGGACGCACTCAACGGTTCACGGTAGTCGACAGGCTGAGAGCGCGATATTCGGTCGCTGTGTTGTGCCAGACTTTTGACGTCCATCGCAGCAGCTACAGGCACTGGCAGGCTTCAGCGAATGAGCCCGATGGCGAGCGTGTGGTCAGACGCAGCCAGGTCATGGAGGCCTGGAACGCCAGCGGCGGCTCTGCCGGCGCCCGAAGCATAGCTACCATCGTCAGCAGGGACTCTGGCGTCAAAATGGGGCGCTGGTTGGCCGGCAAGCTGATGAAAGAGCTGGATATCGCCAGTTGCCAGGTACCGGCACACAAATACAAACGCGGCGGAAACGAACACGTTGAAATACCGAACCATCTCGATCGTCAGTTCGCGGTTACCGCGCCGGACCAGGTCTGGTGCGGCGATGTGACCTATATCTGGACGGGTAAATGCTGGGCTTACCTGGCGGTGGTGCTGGACCTGTTCGCCCGTAAACCGGTAGGCTGGGCGATGTCGACGTCGCCGGACTCGGCACTGACGGTCAAAGCGTTGCAGATGGCCTGGGAGCTACGCGGTCGGCCAACAGGCGTAATGTTCCACAGCGACCAGGGCAGTCACTATACCAGCCGTAAATATCGGCAGGCCCTGTGGCGCTGTCGGATAAAGCAGAGTATGAGTCGCCGGGGTAACTGCTGGGATAACGCGCCTATGGAGCGGTTCTTCCGGAGCCTGAAGACAGAATGGGTGCCGACGAAGGGATACAACAGCTTCAGCGAGGCCCAGAGGGCGATAATCCGCTATATCACGAGTTATTACAGTGCCATCCGGCCTCACTGGTATAACGGCGGTCTGACGCCAAACGAATCTGAGCGACTGTACTACTTACAGTCTAATGCGGTGGCCAATATTAGTTGACCACTACAGCCTCAATCAGTGAGAGCACAAGCCCTGCAAACCATACGGAACCGAATATCATGAATTTTATATTTGCACCTGAAATTGCATATGCCAGAATAAATGCCAGTAATATATAAAACGGCCTCTTTGTAAAAAGCAAGGCTGCTAAAACGTAATACCATGCTTCAAATGGAAGACTCCATAGTGGAGTATTGAAAGGCGTACCTTGGGGAAGTAGGCCGTTAGTGAAAGTCAGAACAGAGAGTATCTGTGACGGCCAATAGAAGATACCTCTACCTTTAATGAACTCATCCACAGTTGTCGAGAATTTCTGTGCGCCAGATTCAAAAACATAAGGCGCTATTTGAGCCATTATCAAAATGATGATTAATGAAAGAATCAATGGTGGATAGATTCGATGAAAGCGACTGATTGCATATTCACTCATAGAAAATGAGCCATTGCGGGAAATATTATTCTGAATCGATACTCCGATTAGATATCCGGACATGACGAAAAATATCATGACACTCGACTGAGCAATTAGGCCAACCGTTCGATACCATTCTGGATGGTATCTTGCAAGGATGAACTGGAATGTGTGGGCAAGAAAAACGGCAATTGCAGCGATTCCTCGCATGGATTCAAGAGAAACTTTTTGGTTTTCAGTTATCTTTTTCATATTCCGTAAACAATAACGGCGCATAAGCGCCGTGCAAATAAAAACAAGGTGTCCAATTTATATCATATTTGTGAGGTTATCATCACAAAAATGCCAAAGAATACTCGTAGCGATCACCATTTTTCCTAATGATGGCATTGTCAATTAATCCAGTTTTGTTCAGGGCATCGTAGGCATCCGGGGAGAATGTTACCTTACCCGTTCTGCTCATAGCGGGGCCGCATGGGGATTTACCAGCGATAATGTTAGCCTTATTACGATCGATGTACTCCATGACAAGAACTGCACGTAGTCCCGCCGGCTCTTCATATAACCCTCTGTGCAAGCATGCGGTATCGAACATGGCTATATCACCAGATTTATAGGCCAGCTTAACTTGGTTATCTGCATTCTCGATGTCACGCTTACCAACAAATCTAGCAATTTCGCTCTTGCGAGGGGTGTAGGGCTTGTTGTAGCTGTTAGGGATTACTACCGTTGGTGTGTTTCCATTTCCTTCAAAACACACGTAGATCTTGATTCTGTGCCCTACGTTATCATCATGCCAGGAGTTTGAGAGGCTCCACTCCTGTCGCTTATCCGGGTCGTACCAAAACAGATAGATATCATCGAGGCGAGTATCCTCGCCAAGGAAACCAACAATTTTTTCTTTGAAATCGGTTGTGATTTTTGCAGCTAACTCTCCAATCTCGCTTTCAATATCATTGCTGCGCGCGACGCCTTGAGGACTGTATTTTTCTGGGTACCCTAACGCGAATGGAGTGAAATAGCTTGGATGGAATTCTGCTCCAGCCCATTTAGTATGATCTACCTTCTCATCCATGCGTCGGATTGTGGATGTTATCTGTTTTTTATGCAGCCAGTTTTTAAGAGAGAATGCGACTTTCCTTAGACTCTTCATATCATTGCCTGTGTAAATAGTAAGATAAAATAAAATTTAATCATAATGTGAGTTTAGCTTTTCGCAAAGTGTTTATATGGTCGGGATTCCGACCGCCAGCCCCCCTTACTCTCACGGAACAAAACAAACTTCCCTCTGGGGGTAAGGCATGAGGATGAACAACCTTTCAGACGCAGCGGCGGGGCTGTCGTACGGCACATCTATTGGCAGTTTTGGTTACTGGCTGCTGCAACTTCTCGATAAAGTGAGCCCAAGCCAGTGGGCTGCTATTGGGGTACTCGGTAGCCTCTTATTGGGTTTGCTGACCTACCTGACAAATCTCTATTTCAAAATCAAAGATGACCGTCGAAAAGAGGCTCGGGACAATGGCTACCAGCAAAACTAGGCTCAGCGCTGCTGTTTTGGCTCTGGTCTTATCTGGTGCATCCGCCCCAGTAATACTGGATCAGTTCCTGAATGAGAAAGAGGGTAACAGCCTCACTGCGTACAAAGATGGTGGCGGCATCTGGACAATTTGCCGTGGCGCCACGATGGTTGATGGTAAACCAGTGGTGCAGGGTATGAGGCTGACGCAGGCGAAATGCGACCGGGTAAACGCTATCGAACGGGATAAGGCTCTGGCGTGGGTTGACCGGAATATAAAAGTGCCGCTGACCGAACCACAGAAAGCGGGTATTGCTTCGTTCTGCCCGTACAACATCGGCCCCGGTAAATGTTTTCCCTCAACGTTCTATAAGCGTATCAATGCCGGCGACCGTAAAGGTGCATGCGAGGCGATCCGCTGGTGGATTAAAGACGGTGGCCGCGACTGCCGGCTGACCAAAGGCCAGAAGAATGGCTGTTATGGTCAGGTTGAGCGCCGGGATCAGGAAAGCGCACTAACGTGCTGGGGGATAGACCAGTGACCATTAAATCGAAGCTGCTAGCGCTGGCCGTTCTGCTGGGGCTGTTTGCTGGTACGTATTATGCCGGTTACCTGAAAGGTTGGTATGCGCACAGCGACAAGGTAAACAGCGAGCATACAGCAAAGAACAAAAAGGCTGAGAAAGCCGTCGCCACCGGGGAGCAGAAAGCGGCAGCGGCCAGCGCAGAAGGCAGGGTGATTTACCGGACCATTTACCGTGACGTGGTGAAATATGTTAACGACCCGAATCATACTAAGTGCGATTTTGACGATCACGCTGTGCAGCTGCGCCAGCGAGCAATCGACGCGGCCAACAATATCCCAGGATTTGATGAGCCCGCCGTGCAAGGCAAGTAACGCCGGACGGGACAGCGACGAGGACCTGCAGGCAGATACCCAGACAACGGAATGTATGCGCGAGCTGCGGACAAATATTTATCGCTGGCAGGCTTGGTACAGGTCCACAGAATAGCCTGTTTTGTTCCTCAATCGGGAGCGAAATCAAAACGGGTATCAATTCGGGTATCTATCTAATTTGGAAAAATAAAACACAGTAAATACAATTGATTATTTGCTGTGTTTCACTCCTATTATCGGCACCATCCTACCTATTTTAACGTCTCCCTAAGTCTACTCAAACACCCTTTAAATCCTTATAATACGCCGTTTCACGGCCCTTGTTGTCTCTGCTCGTCTACTCACGTTCACGAAAATCTACGGTGAGTTGGGGGCATCGGTGGGGGCATGTTGTATTCGGTCTAGAGGAGATGCCCCCAAATGAAGCTCAATGCCAGACAGGTCGAGACTGCCAAGCCTAAAGATAAACCCTATAAGTTAGCAGATGGTGGGGGCATGTATCTGGAGGTGTTCCCTAACGGCACCAAAAGCTGGCGCATGAAATACCGTATCGCAGGTAAAGAAAAACGTGTGGTGTTTGGTGTTTACCCGACCATTACCTTAGCTGATGCCAGAAGCAAAAGAGATGATGCTAAAAAGCTGCTGGTTAATGGCGTTGATCCGAGTGCGTTTAAGAAAGAAAGCAAACTAGCCCAAATCGAAGAAGTAAAAAACACCTTTCAGCAAATTGCGCTCGAATGGCACAGCATGAAAGTGAAGAAATGGTCTGCGGGATATGCCTCTGACATTCTTGAAGCCTTCAACAAAGATGTCTTCCCGTTCATCGGTCAACGTCCTGTTGCAGACATCAAGCCGTTGGAATTGCTTAACGTGCTTAAAAAGATGGAAGAGCGAGGTGCGACTGAGAAAGCTAAGAAAGTACGTCAGCGGTGTGGTGAAGTGTTTCGCTACGCCATAGTTACAGGCAGAGCCGAGTATAACCCCGCACCAGATCTCACCAGTGCTATGCAGGGGCATGAGTCTAAACATTATCCATTCCTGACCATTGAGGAGCTTCCAGCCTTTTTTAAAGCCCTTGCTGGCTACTCTGGTAGTGAGTTGGTAGTGTTAGCCGCCCGACTAATGATCATCACTGGTGTTCGAACGGGTGAATTACGTGGTGCGTTATGGTCTGAAATTTATACTGATAAAGGGTTATGGGAAATTTCTGCCGAACGCATGAAAATGCGGCGTCCTCATATTGTTCCGTTATCCGTGCAGGCATTGGAAATTATTGAAAAAATCAGGGCAATGACTGGTAATTTTCATCTAATGTTCCCCGGTCGTAATGATCCAAGTAAAACAATGAGCGAAGCCAGTATCAATCAGGTGTTTAAGCGAATTGGCTATACCGGCCGCGTTACGGGGCATGGATTCCGTCATACCATGAGCACCGTTCTTCATGAACAAGGCTATAACACCGCATGGATTGAAACCCAGCTTGCGCATCTTGATAAGAATGCTATCCGTGGTACCTATAACCATGCGCAATATCTTGATGGCAGACGTGAGATGCTGCAATGGTATGCTGACTATATGGATAGCCTTGAGAATGGTGGCAATGTGATGCATGGGACGTTTAATCGACGTGCATAGAGGAAGCTGATGCTGAACTAAGGGCTATGTCTCGGTAGAGCGTAGCTCTTTTTTATGACTGCATTTTTTATAATTATTGCTTCTGGTGTAGTGGTCAACTAATATTGGCCACCGCATTAGACTGTAAGTAGTACAGTCGCTCAGATTCGTTTGGCGTCAGACCGCCGTTATACCAGTGAGGCCGGATGGCACTGTAATAACTCGTGATATAGCGGATTATCGCCCTCTGGGCCTCGCTGAAGCTGTTGTATCCCTTCGTCGGCACCCATTCTGTCTTCAGGCTCCGGAAGAACCGCTCCATAGGCGCGTTATCCCAGCAGTTACCCCGGCGACTCATACTCTGCTTTATCCGACAGCGCCACAGGGCCTGCCGATATTTACGGCTGGTATAGTGACTGCCCTGGTCGCTGTGGAACATTACGCCTGTTGGCCGACCGCGTAGCTCCCAGGCCATCTGCAACGCTTTGACCGTCAGTGCCGAGTCCGGCGACGTCGACATCGCCCAGCCTACCGGTTTACGGGCGAACAGGTCCAGCACCACCGCCAGGTAAGCCCAGCATTTACCCGTCCAGATATAGGTCACATCGCCGCACCAGACCTGGTCCGGCGCGGTAACCGCGAACTGACGATCGAGATGGTTCGGTATTTCAACGTGTTCGTTTCCGCCGCGTTTGTATTTGTGTGCCGGTACCTGGCAACTGGCGATATCCAGCTCTTTCATCAGCTTGCCGGCCAACCAGCGCCCCATTTTGACGCCAGAGTCCCTGCTGACGATGGTTGCTATGCTTCGGGCGCCGGCAGAGCCGCCGCTGGCGTTCCAGGCCTCCATGACCTGGCTGCGTCTGACCACACGCTCGCCGTCGGGCTCATTCGCTGAAGCCTGCCAGTGCCTGTAGCTGCTGCGATGGACGTCAAAAGTCTGGCACAACACAGCGACCGAATATCGCGCTCTCAGCCTGTCGACTACCGTGAACCGTTGAGTGCGTCCGACATTAAGAGCGCCGTAGCCTTTTTTAGGATTTCGTTCTCCATTTCAAGGCGTTGAACCTTTTTCTTCATTTCGCGCAGCTCGAGCTGTTCGGGCGTCAGAGGGAGCCCGGCGGGAGTTTTACCCTGGCGCTCAAGTCGCAGCTTATTAACCCAACGGGTGATTGCCGAATGGCTGACATTAACCGCTTCAGCGGCCTTAACGTAGGTATAGCCGTGGTCGACAACCAGTTTTGCTGCTTCGAGCTTAAATTCTGCCGTGAAATGTTTTGCCATTGGGTCACCTGTGGTGTTGGGGAGGTGAGAATATCACCTTCCGATCAGGTGGCCAGTATCAGTGTGCCACTACATGGTCGCTCAGATGAGTTCAACTATCCATTTCTGAATGGAATAACAAAGGCACCAAATGGCAATCATGAGAAACTGGTCAACGGAACACACCAAAGAAGTTAAAAAATGGTTGGATATCAATACCTATCGAGGATTTGAAGATCTGACTCTCATACAGCTTTACCATGAGCTGCTTGCAAGGACACTGTTCTTTAAGCCTTATCATGAGGAATTCGAAGCGAAAGCCGTGAACCTCTATATTGACCGAATTTTCAGCGGAAAACCGTTTCTTATTACAGAGCAACATCTCGGATACCTCACGAGAGAGGACACCCTTTACCAACCCCCACATTTCTTTTTGACCACGACAGAACGGCTGGCTCAGCTCAGCATCGTTGGATTACGGAATTCATTATTTTTCTGGGATGGAAGTGATGAGTATTCGGTTAACCGTGAATATCTCGATAGCCCTGTATCCGAAGCTCTCCCTAAGCTGTTCAGAGATACTGTCATGGTCGAAATAGACCTTGCGAATGGAACTGATGAGGAAATAGCTGAATCTTTGAAAGCCGCGCTACCTCAATGGCGTAAAGTACGGGGCATTGAAGCCGATACATCTGATTCGATCAGGTTTGGCTATGGAACCATCAAGAAAATCATCAACTACAGACTCATACCCATGATTGACATCCTTGTATGGTCTACTCTGCACAAGGTTCGCATATCAGAAGATCGACTTTCACGCCTCCTTTACACCGACGATGATGATGAAGAACAGACCCGCCTCAATCACCAAATTCGGGACACAGACAGACCACTGGCGATAAAAGCAGCCAGTATACCTTTCATCCGTCAGTTCCATCTGTTCATCAACAAAAACAGTCATCTCAAAAACATCAGAGTTTCAGACGTGATGAAAATCGCGGATTCTGATAAAGACTGATATCCATACCCTTGGCGATCTGAAGGTCGCTCTTTTTGCTGGTGATTCAATCGTATATTCATTTCCGTCAACATAGATGAGGGAAATACCATGAATCAGCCATGCACACGTCTTATCCGTCTGTCAGAAGTGATGAATAAAACCGGATTTTGTAAGGCTTGGATTTATCGTCTTATCAGCCAAAATCGGTTTCCACAGCCTGTAAAGATCGGTATTCGTGCTATTGCTTTTATCGAAAGCGAAATCGATGAATGGATTCAATTAACTATAGAGAATTCAAGAAAGCATGTTGCTTAAGAGGAATGTTGCTACATCGATCTTTTAACTTTTAATAATATTAAGAAAATAAATTTATAGGCCTTATAAGTTTACTGACTGAGTTTCAAAAAAAACGAGGTTTTGTAAAGTTTAAATCTAAAAAATTACTATATTTAACGGAATTCTTTACCTTTTTTCTGGCAGAGCTTTTGCTATAAGGTTTAGAGATGGTTTTCTTAATATCGGGTATGGATACGAGTAACTAGCCGTACCTGTTTATTTGACGTCAAATAAATTTTTTGAAGCCATTAATATATATACCAAATAAACTAAAGTCATTGTAAAAAATTTGAATTATTTTGAATTGGAATATATTTAATAAGTGAGAGTGATATTAATTTGTAAAGAATGAGGTCAAAATGGGATATAAAGTAAAGAAATTCATCATGAGTAATGGGGAGCGAGGATGCCTGATCCTTGATAAAAATAGTAATTTACCAGCTTACTATCAAAATCTATTTCTTACTACAGACATAAGAAATAGAGGCGCAACCGCCTCAACTATGGAAATAGTTGCAACTAACTTACTAATTTTTAGTAATTTCTTAGATAGTAGGAAAATTAATATAGTTGAGAGAATTGAGCTTAAAAAGTATCTCAGTGTTGCAGAAATAGATGATCTGGTAAGATATGCGAAACAAAGATTCGATAGACAAAGAATTATAAATATAAAATCAGCAAGTAATAAGTTTATTGCGAAGAGAACCTTTAGTTATAGAGTACACGTTTTTTCACGCTACCTTAAGTGGTTATGTGGATTAGTTCATTCGTCAAAGGGTATTCATGCAAAGTATGAAGTAGAAGTATTTATTGAAAGTATCAGAGCACATATTCCAAGAAACAGTTCATTGAATATGAATGAAATATCTGAAAAATCGTTAAACGAAGAAGAGATCAATGTGCTTTTCCGTCTATTGGAAATTGGCGGAATTGAAAACCCTTTCCATAAGGAAGTACAGGTCAGGAACAGACTAATATTTACCTTGCTCTTAAATTGAGGTTTAAGGGCTGGAGAGTTGCTCAATCTTAAAATAGATGATTTTGATCTCAGAGACAACACTTTAAGTGTAGTCAGAAGACATGATTCAAAAGAAGATGGAAGATCTTATCAACCATTAGTAAAGACTGGAGAAAGAGTTATTCCGTTATCTGATGAGTTAGCCAGTGAAATTTTTGATTACATAAGCAATAGCAGGGAAAAAATGACAAAAAGGAAAAAGCATAATTTCTTATTGGTTGCTCATTGCACCGGAAAAAACGCAGGAGAACCCTTAAGCATTTCAGCTTATGAGAAGGTGATATCAACACTGAAACGAGCAAGTCCAAAGCTATATAATCTTTCAGGTCATAGGTTAAGGCACTCTTGGAATTATATGTATTCTAAAGGAATAGAAGGCGCTGAATTAGAATATAGTAGAAGGAAAGATTTAAGGAATTATCTAATGGGTTGGTCAAAGGAGTCAATCATGTGTGATAGATACAATTTTAAATATATATCCCAACAAGAGAAGGATGTCGTCCTAAAGGTCTATAAATCAGTAAGTAAAATAATTAGTGGGGTTTAATGTGGAAATCAAATGTATTGAAAGTGAGCAAATTTTTTTTGCTAAGATGAATAGATATAGTTTCAAACTGTCAGATAAGAAATGGCAACTTGATAAAGAAAACTGCGTATACCCTCATAAAGTTGTAGATATAATGCCTACAAAAATGAAACTTAGCTACTTAAAAACATTAGCTTACTATGCGTCTGAATATAGTTCTTTTTATATACAAAATATTAACACTCTATTTTATAAGTGGTTTGGTGCAATAACCATCAATACTATTGATGACAAAGCAATATATCAATTGAATGTTTATTTAGGTTCAGAAAGAAACTACAAACTAAACTTAATTAAGGCTTTCATCATTAAATGGAAAAATCTCAATTACCCTGGGGTAGAAGCGACTGCCATTAGAATGCTGGAGAAAATAAAAATCATTCCAAACCAAACAGGAGATGCAGTTAAAAGACGAGATCCAAATAAAGGACCTTTAACTGAAACGGAATTCAATAACATCATTAACGCCGTTGGAAAATTTTATCATGAG
The DNA here is from genome assembly GCA_951848785.1 of Callosobruchus maculatus. Classification (NCBI taxonomy): domain Eukaryota; kingdom Metazoa; phylum Arthropoda; class Insecta; order Coleoptera; family Chrysomelidae; genus Callosobruchus; species Callosobruchus maculatus. Next base: position 16,746 of record CATOUR010000354.1, read on the forward strand.
AAGAAAATTCAATGCTTTTTGTATTGTTATATCCTTTTGCTGGCAATAACAGGAAGAAGGCCATTACAATTAATATCTCTAAAAGCTAAAGATCTCATTAAAAATGAGAGAGGGTGCTTTTTGAATGTACCAAAAGTAAAACAAAGAAAATGTTTCAGAAAAGAATTTAACATGGTTGTGATAGAACCGTTCTTACATGACAGTTTATCAATGCTAATTAATCAAAATCAGGCGTTTGTTGAAGATAAATTCAGTGTTGGGATTAGTAACTATAGAGGCGAATTACCAATCTTCATGAATTTAGATAAGATTACGGAAACAAAAAGGATTGAGGATTTTTTATATGATTTAACAACAGATTTTTTCCATATGAAAAATTCAGTTATGTCAAAACTATTAAAACACTTTCCGTCAAAATTCGATGTTAGGTCAGAAAGGACTAACAGCTATATAGAACTTAATGCTAGAAGATTCAGATATACGTTAGGAAGTCGACTGGCTAATGAAGGAGCCTCAATTGAGGTGATTGCTAAAGCGTTAGATCATAAATCAGTAAGCTCTTCTATGATATATATAAAAAATAATCCTGACAACGTTTATGACATCGATAAGAGACTAAGTGCGTTTTTTAACCCCTTATCTAATATACTTATGGGCATAGAGATTGAAGAAAACAAGAACTTTTTTATCAAGTATGTTTCAGATGCATTTTTCTTATTGGAAGATACGAAAGAGGATTTGAAATGTTTAACGTGTAAAAAATTCAATCCCTGGAGAGCATTATGAACAATATATTTATTTTTGAACCAAGCAATAAAAACAACCCTCACGATAATGTTATTAAGTTTATCGAGTTTTGTAAGAGTACTATTTCTAATAATAATTTAACAACTTCATGGGAAAGCAATAAATGGAAAGGTTTATATAGGTTTACTAAGTTTAACTCAAAAAACAACCTAAACAGCAGGGAGTGCTTAGATGATAGCTTTATTAATTTTGCTAAAGCATATATGTTGCATGTGCATTCATTCAATAAATCTAAGACGAAACACTCAACATTATCAATGTTGAAGATTGTCGAATTCGTTTTACTTAAAATCAATATGGAAGCTAATGTAAACTATTGCAACAATTCAATCTTTGATGAATGCATAAGGATAGCCTCTGAAAAGTATTCTAAAGCACATGCATTTGCTATTGGGAAAGAACTTGAGAAATTGAGTTCATTTTTAAATGATAATAGAATGACTAACTCATTTTATTTATTTTGGGTAAATCCAATTAGGTATAGGATTACTCAGTCTTGGACTGGTTATGATTCTTCACTGGAAGGCCATTCTAGATTGCCTGATATCAAATCAGTTATTGCGATTGCTGAGATTTTTTCAAAGCGGGATGAACAATTATCGTCAAGAGATATATTTACTACATCTGTGCTTGCTTTACTTATGTGTGCACCGAGTAGGATATCGGAAATTTTAGCTTTGCCAGCGGATTGTGAAATCACAGAATGTGATGGAAAGGGCATTCAAAGATACGGTTTAAGATTTTTTTCAGCAAAAGGGTATGAAGGCAATATAAAATGGATTCCAACTTTAATGATACCTGTAGCTAAAAAGGCTATTAGCAGATTAAAAGAATTATCAAGTCAAGCGAGGTTATTGGCTGCTGAAATTCAAAAGAATTACTCTAATTCAACGAAGGGAACCCTTAAAGAAAATATACCTCCTGATCTCTTTTGGTATGATAGAGAGAAGAAAATCAAATATTCTAATGCGCTTTGCTTGTTAACTGAAGGACAGTTAAATCAAAATAAAAAGGAAATGTCAGATAAATTATTCAGACCTACAACGAATTTTTTTAAAACTGATATCGTTGATTCTGATTATATAAAAGGGTATTTTAATGTTTTTAAAAGACATGGTTATATAAATGAAGATGGTAGCCCATATTTGCTAAGAACACATCAACTGAGGCATCTTCTCAACACATTTGCTCAAATAAATGGTATGGATGAATTTAGTATTGCTCGCTGGTCTGGACGTAAGCTTATTTCTCAAAATGTTTCTTATGACCACAGATCGCATCTTCAAATGTCTAAAGCAATAAGAGAACAAAAGTTATCAGTATGTGTTAATGAGCACAGAATAAAGGATATTCCAGTGGTAGATCTAAATGAGTTTGACTCACTTAGTAGTGGTGCAGTACTTGTATCAAAACATGGCTACTGCAAGCACTCATATGCGTTTAAGCCGTGTGAACATTATCCGATTGAGAATTCTGGTTTAGATAACGAAACGATTTCAAACATTCACGATAAAATTTTAAAAAGAACACTGTATGATAAACATGATGGGAACATAAATGCTGATAGATGGTATGAATTCCATAAGAGAATAAAAAAAGGAGAATAAATGGCTAAGCATATAAATGGTTATCATGAGAAGAAGATTGTAGATGTTATTAACACATGGTCTATAGATGAAAAACTAACCTGGGATGCTTTGTGCGACAGGTTAGTAAGGATTATTGGGAAAAGACCATCAAGACAATCCTTAAGTAGTCATGTAAGGATTGCAGAAAGCTTCAGTGTGAAAAAGGCCACTATCAAATCTGGTGCAATACACACTGTAAAACCTGCTAATTTAAAAGTGGCTTCTCAACGAATTAGAAGACTTGAAGCAGAAAATGAAGCTTTGAAGGCATTAAATGAACGCTATTTAGAGCAGTTCAAAGTATGGCTTTATAATGCTCACCTTAAACAAATAACGATTGAAGAACTTAATAATCCGTTACCTGCAAAATACCTTTAATAAAATTGATAGGTTTTAACTATTGACATGATTAATAATTATGGTATTTCTTTAATTGTCAGGATGACAAAAAAAATTGCAAGGATGCATATTATGAAAAAAATAAATATTAATCTCATGGAAAGGTATCTTCTCCTGCTTGATCGATTCGTTGATAAACTTACGGAATCAGGCTTTGAAGAACAGGAAATTATAGAGCAATCATACCTGTTTTGTGCCGGGTTTTACATTAAATACCAGCCTGAAATAGAAAAGCTAACTTTTTCAAACAGGGAGGTCGTTTTAACCTTTCTGCTACTTTCATATTATAGTCATATAAATAAACTGGATGATAATTTGATCAACAAAGAGCGTATGAAGCATGTATGTTCTTCATTGATTAACTTTATAGTCAGTAATGGTAGCCGAACAGAGAAAGTCTATGCTAATGAGAAAAGGAAATATGAGACTTCGATCCTAAAAAAAGAATTATTAAAAAAGGATAAAAGAAAAAGATATGGGTTATAGTGTTTGTAAGGTTTTCATTGAACTAATTTAATCTACCGTATTAATTTTAATGATAAATTCGTAAATCTGTAGTTCCATAAATCCAATTAATGCTTAAAAAGTATCCTTTAGATGCTTTTACATACCAAGAACTTTTAGCAAACGATAATAAAGGGGGGGCGTATAACAACCCCCTGACCCCGTTAAGATTAGCGAGCTGCTTCAGCATCGTTCTGTCAAACATCTAATTTATTTGAAAAAAACCAATTCTACCTCTCAAGTTAATAACTTCTACTTGATAGCGCATTTTGGTAATTGAATACAATTTTTTGATTGGATCGCCAATAAGAAAAAGCTAGACTCCTCAGAGTGCATTGATTTTCATAGGGCTAAGATATGACGATTGCGAGGGATAGTACGACTGATGAAATCATTCATGGAAATGATCTCCGTGGAATGGATGATTCTTACATTAACGAAACTTATTTCGAATGCCCATACGAGCTATGTAAAATTAAAGCTACACCTTGTAGTTTTACTATGAAACATGTTAATCAATCATATTTTAGATATGGTGATAAACATAAGGATGGATGTGGTATTCATGATCCAAGATATAAAAAGAATCATACATCAAATGACGAAAGAAAACATAATTCGCCACCTGCTCCGGTTATATCACTTTTAAAAATTGATGTGAAACAAAAAGGTGGCATTAAAAATGCTGGAAATATTAAAAATGAAAATCACAAGAATGAAAACAAAGGAAATGAACATCCTGTATCTTCATCAAGTATTAAGCCAGTCGTTGACTACTACATAAATAATAGCAATCATTATGAATCGCTATCAATCCCTCCATATGGCACGCGATCTTATAAAGATACATTCCAACTTATTTTTTACAAAAACAATATACGTTATTATAAACCTGCTATTTATTATGGTGTAATTCAGTCTAATATTCGTCTGCATGAAGATTCAGAAAAGCATTGTCTTACTTTCCTCGCAAGAGATAAGAAGAACCAAAAACCATTTACACTTGAAATTGATGTTTCTGACTGGAATAAAAGTCAGAAGGATGTGTTTTGGAAAGAATATGAAAAGCAAAGGAAGGAAGCTGATAGGTATTATAAGGGGCTTAAAGATAAAAGGAATGCTAAAAAATTCCTGACGGTTTTCTTTTTTGGGATGCCGGATGAAAATGATAAATTTCTATTTAAGACAAACCACTTTAAATTAGTATATGTGGCTTTCTTGGGTAAATTTGAAAGCTCATATAATAATAGTAATTATTACATTGAAGATGATCTGTCTGTATCATTATTGAATAAACAACCCATTTCATTATCTGATATAGACCATAAAGATCATGAATATAATATTGAAACTTCATTAGATTTTAGCTCTCCTTTGCCAGAGCCAGAGCCAGAGCCAGAGCCAGAGCCAGAGCCAGAGCCAGAGCCAGAGCCAGAGCCAGAGCCAGAGCCAGAGCCAGAGCCAATAAAATCCTCTTTAAAGGAAAATACTGAGACTGTAGAAATGAAGAGTAAAGTTTGGGGGAGGCTGAAAAAGATAATCACTTTTTTCAAAAAGTGATTTATGTTTTCTGTAAAAAAGCCCGTAGGTTTCAACTGCGGGCTAAATTTCCCCCTGGTGCTGGCTTAGTCATGTACCTAAAAAATGCCAGTCTTCACGTTGCTTGTTCCAGCATTAAAGATGTATGTGCTGACTTTTTCGCCTTTGAAAGAAACTGTCAGAGATTTAGTTTGTGAGTCTGCGCCGCCTGCAAGCAGTCCCACAACGGGGATGAAAGAGGTTGCTTTGGACTGGCTGTTATACATAGTGTATGACCATTGCTCTTCACCATCGATCAAGGAACGGCTGTCAGGTTCACCGAACGATACTAACACGTCCTGTTTTGTAGTTTTGCCTTTAACAATTTTGGTTTTCACACTTTCCTGTGTCTCATTTTTCAATGACTGGTTGCCCACTGAAGAACAACCTACCAAGATCAGAAAAACGAATCCTAAAATGATGATTTTTTTCATACAACAATTCCCTTTTTATTTTTAAATTTTAGCGTTTTACTGAGTTAATAAGGTTTCTAAGTTCATTTTCAAATCTCTGACTTCTTCTTTTCATCAACTTGATACAAATAAAACTTCCAATTCTTGAAAAAAGATATGTAAACCAAATGTATTTGTGGTCGCTCCACATGTAGCCGTCTTTAAATCCCCAAGGCAGTGTGAGAAATGAAATAAGTGCAGCAGCACAAAGTAAAATAAAAATAACTGTGAGCACCTTTGGAACAGGCATTGCTCTGTAATACGATACTGTGGAGGTAGTATGAAACAGCATTGTCAGAAAAGCTGGGATAACAATAGTTTTCCTTTTTAATTTTACCTCGTGTTCACCCGTTTTCTCATTAACGATAAGCGCATCTTTATAAGCATCATACGAATCATCCTTACTATAATGGCGAAGTTCGTATTTATGGATAGTGTGTGAACTTCTGAACGGGATACCATAGTCAGAAATCTGCTTCTCATCCCCAGCGTTGGTTTTTACCCAGATCTGACCATTTCCTGGATCGGAGTTGATGACAGTGGCAGAGAAAGTCTCAATAAATGTGAAAGTTTCACCATACAGCACAAAATTGGGTGTTGTGATTTCCATTTGCCGAGAATCATTAGAAAGACCAGCTTCAGCTTCTTCCTTCCTGCTCTTTGTAGCGGAGATGCTCATACAAGTTCCTTAGTTTTTAAGATGAAGTCATATTCGGTGATGTATGAAACCGTCCTGGCTAACAGTTGAGATGGTAATTGCCATTTCAAACCCTGCGTTTGAGCTAATAAATAAGTAAATAAACTAGTTAAATCATATTGTTATATGATTGCATGTAAATTGACATTTTGACTTAGTTAGTAAGAAACGCAAATCACTTGTACCGATCGATTACTGATTAATGATAGATAATGACTATCAGCACTAGATTATCGATCGGTATAAACGATCAATATGTTGTGCTGTATCTATCAAAAAAGGCTTGCCAGTCTTACATCGAAAGCGATGCTCTTCTGGGTAGAGATACTGATTCGGTAGGATTTTTTTGGGAGAGATGTGTTATCTCTATCGTCTTCACACCAGTGATAGTTTTGTGTTTTCTTGGGCGTTTAAGGGTTGGGATTTTGAGGTTTTTGAAGATGGTAATAATGGTATTGATATAGGGGATGGTCTCTAACCATCTGAACGTTGAACCCATATAGCTTCGCTTGGAGGCTTCTTTTACCGCTTCGGTTGCAAACGCTTCTTGAGCACCAGCACCTGCTTCTAAGTTAAGCTGCTTTACAGAAGCGTTAGTGTATTCGTCCTGACCAGCACGGCTATGGTTATCATGGATAAGCGCTTCTATGGGGCTGTTAACGGCTGCTGTTATGATTTCAGGAGCATCTGGAGTCATGAACATACAAGGCGCTTCACTGACAGATGCTCTCAGTTTAAACAGGAAAGCATTATCGCGTTCCGGCTGATAATCGAGTTTGTCCTGTAAAGCCGTCCAGGAATAGCCTTTTCCAAGCTGAGATGCTTTGAAAGCAATCCCGTCGTATTCGAATGAGAAGCCGTTCATTTTCCCTGTTGAAGCAATATTTGGGATGGACTTGATCCTTTGAGCAAGAAGCTTTTGCACGAAGCCGGTAATAGATTGCCTGCTGCCAAGCAGTTCATTAAGTGAGTTTTGGATGATTGCTTTTGGGCATAGCTCACCAGTTCTCTTTTCCATCATCAGCTCATTACGGGATTTTTTGAGCTTCGGTTTAGGTGAGGGCGCTACTGGAGATGCTTTCGGTCCTTTGGTTCTTGTCAGGTTGTAATCTCTTTCAAGTTGCTGAATTATTCTCGTGCTTGCCAGGTTCTCATTTTTACCAAGATAGAGCTTCCCGGATGTTGCATCTATGCGACTTGCAACTATATGGATATGTTGACCATCTTTATCATCATGCAACACATAGCATCTTAGATGCGTCTCAGAGAAGCCCATACGCTTCATGTAGTCATCAGCTATCTGTTTCCATTTCTGCATTGGTAAACTCTCACCAACAGGAAGACGTAAAGAGTTATGCCATACAGGTTTACTTACATCGGATCGTAGGAGTTTCGTAGCGTTGAACTCTGCACTTAGTGCTTCTGCGAAGCTTTCTATTACAATGCCACCGACTATATACGGATCTGACATGTGGTGCGAAGCAGGTTTTAATAAATAAGAAATAAGCCCGTTAAAGGTTTTTCCTCTTTTGATTTTTTGCATCCCTTTCATTCATTTCTTTCTCCCCATAGATCTGCACCAACAAGATTTATGCGAAGCTCTAAGATCTGGCGCTTCACTGCGAACAGTTCTGTTTGCGTCAGAGAGCTTCCCTGGCTTTTGTTGTCCAGATGAGCGACAAGCTTGTTCAGCTTCTGTGAAATTTCGCTCAGAGCTTTCCAAGCTTCAATATTTATTGCAGGAACTGATACAGGGAGCTTTTCAAGGAAAGCTAAACGAAGCCACTCCCCCTTACTTCTGTCGCCGCGTTTCGCGTTGAGACATTGCAGCTCATCATTATTAAGTCTGACACTGACGCAATGAGAACGAAGCTGGTTGTGTGAGAGCTTCGCTTCGTTAACGCTTCCATTACGGGAATGCTTACTCACAACGATCTTATTAAAAGTATTATTTTCGGTCATGTGAACTCCTTTTCATATAATTAAATAAAAGCATACTCCTTATGCTTAATTTATTTATATAATAGATGCGAATAATGTCAACGCAGTGTGTTGATTTTGCTTTTAATTTTTTTCAACCGAAGGGCGAAAAAACAAGGGGAACTCGAAGAAGCAGCGTAGCGCTTCGATGAGTTAGCCCTTGCTTTAATTTATTCACAGTAAATATTGACATATTAAAAAATATAGGTATTTGTTTATTAAATTCCTTATAGGAGAATCTATGAATAGAAAATGGTGGTTCCTTTTAATTTTAATTATCTTAAATGTCATGGCTGTATATATTGATGTGCATTTTGATCATGAGATTTTCATGCGCAGATTCAAGGAGTTTGTGTATGTTGTCGATATTATATCCATACCATTCGTTGTCGTATATTTTATCATTTGAGTTTATTTGTTTGGAAGGCTTGGTTTTCCTTTAATATCGGTCAAACTCATAAAAGCTTTTGCAAAAGAACAAACTATCAAAATGAACCTTAATGCAAATGGGATAAAATTGTTTTCTAAAGATGATGTACTTATATCTTCAAATGGAGTGATGATGTAAAGCATTTTCATGGAAGCAAAGGCGGCAGACAGGAAGAGAATTGTATCATTAATAGTTTTTATGATTTCACCTTTTTTTCTATATTGTTTTGTGATTGATATGGCACATGAAATACATATCAAGTAAAATCCTATATATGGAGGGATTACAATCCCTTTGCAATCATTTACTATTAATAATAGGTATGTAAAATATAATGTATATAGTGAAATTTTCAGAAAGCATAGTGAATTTTCATCTAACTTTCCATATGTTTTCATAATTATAAAGTCTTTAGTTTTTTGCATTCTTTTTGAATCCTGATAAATATTATCATTTATTCTATCCCAATGAATTCAAAGGGATAGGATTTTTAAAAGAATTAAATCCCAGTAGCCAAGGAATAAAACTCTTTTTTTACCTCATCTTCATCGATAGATGGGTTTTGGTGTATATATTCATCATTTATATCATAGCAACCTGTTCTAATAGGTATGCAGGTTGCATGTTTATGCGAATCTAATAAAAAAACGTCTTCATATTGGTAGAATACTCCAAATACTCTCGGATCAAGATTGAAGTGTACATATGTGTTTTTAGCTTTATGATAATAATATTCAATTTTTTGATTTATATAGCCCTGTATTATTTTTTCGAAATTCTTATTGCGGGGTATTTGTGATTGCGCATCTTCAGGGCTTGTTCCAAGACTCTTATATTGGTCGCAAAACTCAATAAATATTGAATTAATGAAATTTTGTATCTCTTCCTTTGATACTAAATGAGATATGTCAATAGAGATGAATCCCCTTGTAGCTAAACCATCTTCGATTCTTTTTATTATTTGATTGTTTGCTTTTCTAATATTTTGCTCGAATCCTGATTCGCTATGTAAAAATTTACATTCAATTGCAATGTCATTATCAATAATAATGTCGCAGTCGCTTGTAATGTTTACATCTTTTTGATCTTCTCTTAATAAGTATCTCAAAGCCATATCAAACTCAAAGTAAAAATCATTGTGTTCTTCTTCTAAGTTAGAGAATGAATGATTTCCACTTACTAATTTTAATAAATTTTTCTCTAAAAAATCTATATCACCTGCAAAAATAGGCAGTAACCTTCCATATTTGTTAATGGCAGCCAATAACTTAGTTTGGTTTACTAAATCCAATTCACTTAGATTGCTAAGTTGCTTTTGAAAAAACCAAAACTTGCTTTTCTTAAATCTATTCTCTCCTATTACTGAGCAGAGAAATTCAGTGAATTTAAGATACTCTGTCTTTACAAAATCGAGTTCTTTATTGTTTATATAACTACCTTTCTGAGGATGATTCATTTGACTAAATCCTTTTTAAGAAAAAACAATCACGCAATCATTTTTATAGCATAAAGTAATGAAAGATTAAATATAATGATTTACTAACTTAAAGACATAAAAGTAGCTCATAGGCAGGTTGTATTATATTGTTGATTTATTCCTTATCAATCAGTGGCTTGAGTCGGTGTAATTTATACTGATGCACCATTTGCTTGTGGTTTCTGATTTATGCTTGTGTTGATCAGAATTGCACGCATACTTATCTTCACATAAGAAGTTAAATTTTCATCCTCACCCCCACCAGCTCTCATCTTTCTAGGTTGCTCAAGGTATTGAAAGCGATTGTAGGCTTCCTTGACATCAATGGTGTCAACGCTTCAGGCCCATGCTTTTTCGATTAAGTCAGTACAGAATCCTTTCGCATTGTGATTACTGAAGGGATACATCTCATACTATGAGCCACTAACAACTCTTTGAAACCCCCTGCGTTTAACGTCATGTTAGCTTCTTAGCTGTTTGCCGGTTCAAGCGGCATATGATAATCAGAAAACATCATTGATTATCCTAGGATAAGCAACATCATTTTTCAGAGTCGCCATTCAGATGCTAACATCCTGTAACATATTAATTAAATGGTGTATCCTTATTTCTATAGGAAAAATCCGCTTTAAAGCGGTTGCTAATTGTGATTATTAGTTTTGTGGGGCAATGGCAATGTGCGAAAGGGTGTTAAAAAAAGATGTTTATTCTGAATGGGTTATACGCAATAGCCTGTACTGGATGACTTCGCTTACTCAGTGGAAACTCTGTGAAGATATATCCTCCTGGACAATCTCTTTTGAAAACGATAGTCCCGAATGCCTCTATGAGTTCGAGAGGCTGCTGAATGATTACACTTTGCGAGAAAAACTACAGCATAAAACTGGGGCGTTGAGAGATTCTATTGTCCATAAAGTGCTTCGCAGTGTCGATGAAAGGCTATCGTAATGGAATTGATGCCATTCAATTTTGACAGATTGCCTAATGGACAGGTGTTTATAAGCAACCTCGCTGGTTTTCATCACTTCATTGATGAGCAAGAGCTGCTTGATCTTTCTAATGAGCAAATCAGTGCGGAGCAATCAAACGCACTAGAAAGCAAGCTGTTCATAACCAACGAAAGCTCATCAGCTATTGCTCCCTATGCTTTAAGTTCTGCTTTTGCAAAACGATTGATGAATGAACTGGCGATCAGGCCAATTTTCATGATTGTGCCCACATTACGTTGCGACCATACCTGCAAGTATTGTCAGGTCAGTAGAGCTTCAGTGAACGCCTCTGGTTATGATCTAGATCCCGCTCTCATCCCTGATATCATTTCAACTATCAAAAAACTATCGACACCACCTTACAAGATAGAGATACAGGGTGGAGAGCCACTCTTGCGGTTCGATTTACTTCAGTCTATCTATGAGCAATGTGCTGAAACGCTGGGAAGCACCGATTTTGAGATGGTTGTAGCATCAAGCCTGTCTGTCTTGAATGAGGATATGCTTGAATGGTCGAGAGACAAGAACATAACTTTCTCTGTTTCGCTTGATGGTGAGGAAGTTGTACACAACAGTAATCGAATTCTTGGTCATGGGCTTGCTTACCGTAGAACAGTGTCAGGGGTAGAGGCTATCAAACGGTCTTTAGGCGCTGGTCGCGTTGCAACGGTTACTACAGTTACTAAAGATCTCATTAGGCATCCTGAATCGATTGTCCAGGCTCACTTGTCTCTTGGCCTCAAGGACATGTTTATCCGACCTGTTAGTCCCTATGTAGTGGCACACTGATACTGGCCACCTGATCGGAAGGTGATATTCTCACCTCCCCAACACCACAGGTGACCCAATGGCAAAACATTTCACGGCAGAATTTAAGCTCGAAGCAGCAAAACTGGTTGTCGACCACGGCTATACCTACGTTAAGGCCGCTGAAGCGGTTAATGTCAGCCATTCGGCAATCACCCGTTGGGTTAATAAGCTGCGACTTGAGCGCCAGGGTAAAACTCCCGCCGGGCTCCCTCTGACGCCCGAACAGCTCGAGCTGCGCGAAATGAAGAAAAAGGTTCAACGCCTTGAAATGGAGAACGAAATCCTAAAAAAGGCTACGGCGCTCTTAATGTCGGACGCACTCAACGGTTCACGGTAGTCGACAGGCTGAGAGCGCGATATTCGGTCGCTGTGTTGTGCCAGACTTTTGACGTCCATCGCAGCAGCTACAGGCACTGGCAGGCTTCAGCGAATGAGCCCGATGGCGAGCGTGTGGTCAGACGCAGCCAGGTCATGGAGGCCTGGAACGCCAGCGGCGGCTCTGCCGGCGCCCGAAGCATAGCTACCATCGTCAGCAGGGACTCTGGCGTCAAAATGGGGCGCTGGTTGGCCGGCAAGCTGATGAAAGAGCTGGATATCGCCAGTTGCCAGGTACCGGCACACAAATACAAACGCGGCGGAAACGAACACGTTGAAATACCGAACCATCTCGATCGTCAGTTCGCGGTTACCGCGCCGGACCAGGTCTGGTGCGGCGATGTGACCTATATCTGGACGGGTAAATGCTGGGCTTACCTGGCGGTGGTGCTGGACCTGTTCGCCCGTAAACCGGTAGGCTGGGCGATGTCGACGTCGCCGGACTCGGCACTGACGGTCAAAGCGTTGCAGATGGCCTGGGAGCTACGCGGTCGGCCAACAGGCGTAATGTTCCACAGCGACCAGGGCAGTCACTATACCAGCCGTAAATATCGGCAGGCCCTGTGGCGCTGTCGGATAAAGCAGAGTATGAGTCGCCGGGGTAACTGCTGGGATAACGCGCCTATGGAGCGGTTCTTCCGGAGCCTGAAGACAGAATGGGTGCCGACGAAGGGATACAACAGCTTCAGCGAGGCCCAGAGGGCGATAATCCGCTATATCACGAGTTATTACAGTGCCATCCGGCCTCACTGGTATAACGGCGGTCTGACGCCAAACGAATCTGAGCGACTGTACTACTTACAGTCTAATGCGGTGGCCAATATTAGTTGACCACTACACTATGGGTTTGCACAAAATGCATCGTTCACATTTTCTATGGAGGAATACTTCAGTTTCTATGCCTCGTTGATAGATGAAATCCTTAAGATGAATAATGAAGGGATAAGGGTTGTGGAACATTCGGCCTCCATTCATCTGAAAAGGATCTTCAATCCCGGTTTTAGTGGTTATGCGGATTTAAAGTCGCCAAGCGGGGTCGTGCTTAACAGTATTCTTTTCAATTATGACGGTCGAGTATATGGTAGCGATGAGAGCCGTATGTTGCAGAAGGTGAACCCTGAAACGGAGTTCAGTGCGGGTGAGGTTAAAACGCTATCATTTTCTAAGAGTCCTTACTATAAAGCAGTGTTGAGTTCATCGTTCAATTTTGCTCTGCCGGGTTGTGATACATGTGCATATCAACCATTTTGCGGTGCAGATCCATGCCAGAACATAAGTGTACAGGGTGAGCCTGTCGGTGATAGGAGTCGTTCAACGTTTTGTCAGTATCACAAGGGGATGTTCAGGTATCTGATGAACTGCATCTCAGAAGGTGGTCCGAAGGCTGAGATGCTAAAAGGATGGGCATATGTCTGAGGTTATTAGGAACGATATCTTTCATTTTGCTTCAAAAAAGAATGTGCCCAAGGGGTTCTATCGGTTATGCAAAAAAAAACCAGTGAACCCTTTATTCTTTTTGCCCAATTTACTGGTAGTTGCTGAAGGCAATAATGATGCTATTCAACCATGCTTTGATTACTCTGTTATTAGCACTGAATTATTTGAGTCAATTGAAGATGGAGATATTGGGATAATCAACAATGGCAATATGATACGCGTTATTCTGTCCCGCAGAGCCAATCATAATACTGTCTTAGTTACGGAACGCTGCAATAACCTGTGCCTGTTTTGTTCCCAGCCACCAAAGAATACAAATGATGACTGGCTGCTTACCCAATCAGCCCTTGCTATAGCTTCATTTGGTTTGAATGGAGTTGTTGGGGTCAGCGGTGGTGAACCTCTGCTGTATGGAGATGATTTCCTACATTTCATTGATTTTATCATCGAGAACTCACCAGAGACTGCTTTGCATGTTTTAACAAACGGACGCAAATTTGCTGATACCAACTTTACTCAGGAAATGGCAAAGCGAAGCAAAAAGATCAAAATCACCTTTGGTATCCCGCTCTACTCATCAAGACCATTTGTGCATGACCATCTTGTAGGGAGTGCTGGCGCATTTAATGAAACGGTTAAGGGGTTAATCAATGCAGGAAACTCAGGGATTAATATCGAACTTAGAGTTATTCCGACACTGGCTAACTATACAGAATTGGATGATATTGTAGAGTTCGTTGGCCGTGTGTTCTCCAACATCAATCAGATTTCCCTTATGGGGTTGGAATCTATCGGCTGGGCACGAAAGAACTGGTCAACAATCTTCATTGAGTACAGCAGCTATAGTGAGAAAATAACCTCCGCCATAGACGCTGCACACAGGTCAGGCATACCTCTAACAATTTTTAATTATCCTTTGTGTCATCTTCCTGAAAGAGCTTGGGAGCTTGCTGCTCAGTCGATCTCTGACTGGAAAAATTACTATCCGAAAGAATGTGATGAATGCACTCAGAAGTCTTCCTGTGCTGGTTATTTCAGTTCCTCAACAGGCCGTTTTCATCAACCACCGAGACCAATTTTATGAAAAAATTTAATTTTGCTGCTCTACTTCCGGGATTTTTAGCACTCAATAATTCTGTATGGGCAAGTGATTCATCTACCGGAGCGAGTGATTTGCCTGGTATGACTCTTAATGAACATGATTTAGTGATCGCACCACTTAACACCGAAGTTCCATTCTACATTGCAGGGCATCGCAGTCATAGCTCCCATCGGAGCCATAGTTCTCACCGTTCATCATCAGGTGGCGGGTACTATGGTGGCAGCACTCCTTATTATCCAAAAACATACAGCTCACCAAGCTCATCTGGGTCTTCAAGTTCAGGAACAAGTTCCTCATCGTCCTCTTCCTCTTTGCGTTCGCTTCGTTCTAACGACAATATTAATTCTACTACTACGAATTCAGTTGGAACTACAGAAGCTAACCGTGCAAGTAATGGGCTTACTTCTGGTACAGAGAAGCGTAAGCGCTTAATCATGCGGGTTCAATTCGCTTTGCTGGACAACGGTTATTACAACGGGAATATTGACGGCATAATGGGGCCCTCCACAAGGCAGTCTATAAAAAATTACCGAATTGCGAAGGGACTACCAACGCCTGCAACTGAAACACTGGATACTCAATTATTGAACTCGTTAAATATTCTGGCCCGCTAAAGATTTCAGGATGGAATGAAATGAAGATTAAACTCTCAATATATAAAGCAAAAAGATTCAATGATGATATTGAAAAAGTTTTGAATTTGGAGAGAGTGAGAAATCCGATTGAGTTCAACATAGATGAGGCTAGGGTGTATTTGTATGCAAAACAATTCTTAGATCCCAAGCCTCCTGAGTGGACAACTTTATTTACAAGCCTAAAGCCAGAATTGGATCATAATTTCTTCGGGAAAAATAGTAGCACTGGTGCAGTCTTGGTTGTTGAAATGAATAACTCAAGATATCTAATTCCTTTCGGGACAGGGCATCACTTAATTAATGATAATAGTATTGTCAAAGGTTTTGGTCTTAAAACTACACTTAATTGTATTGAACATAACAAAATTCGTAGTTTGGATAAAGGCAGCCATAATGAAACAAATCTATTAACTCGTAGTCAAAGTAGTAAAGAGGTTGATATTTTTAACCTTAAAATTGATTCCGAGATGGATATACTTACCACTCTGACAGGGACTTCCACTGAAGATGTTTTAGGTAATAAAATAACGGGTAAAGATGCATTTGTAATTATGCCTGATATTGACCTGAAATCCATCCCGGAGTTGTTAAATAAAATAGACTCCATTTATTCTCAGCCTCTCCCTGAAGAGTTTGAATGGGTTAATAATATAAAAGAGGCAGATGAAGCAGAAGTTGAGATACTTGATTCAATTCTGGTCGATTTAATAAAAGAAAAAGATTTTAATGACATATGGCTGGGTGAACCTGAAATTGTAGATTGGGAGAATCAGATAGGCTATTGTTTTGAGAAGCGGCAAAGAAGCATGATTTATGAAAGTTTGTCGGTTAGTCATATTTGTGAGTATTTTGAAAGCAAGAAGATTGAAATTACTTTAAATGATCTCAAAGGAAGCAGTTTGTATGTTTTAGATGCAGATTATCAGTCTTTAAAAAAATGGTCTCTTTATAGATGTCTGTATGCTGAGATAAAGGAAGGTGATCAAAACTATATCCTGAGAGATTCAATTTGGTACGTGGCTGATAGAAAGTTTGTTTCCACCATTGATAATGAAATTAAACGAATTAAGCTGTATGAGGAAGCCGACAAATTCCCGATTTATTCTTATAAAAGAGAAGAGCAATACAATAAAGAAACTTGTCTTGCTGATCAAAGCTTTACTCATATGGATCAAAAGTTCATATATCATGGTGGTGGGCGAAGTAAAATTGAATTTTGCGATATTATTAGAGGTGCAACTGATTTTATTCATGTGAAATATTATAGCGGTGCGCAAAGCATGAGCCATCTATTTTCACAAGGATTTATAAGCTCTGAACTTTTCATAAGCGATTCTGAATTTCGATGGAAGCTTAATGAAAAATTGCCAGCGCATATAAAATTAGCTGACCATACATTAAGGCCAGAGGCTCAGAAATACAAAATAGTTTTCGCGATTGCCACAAGTAAAAACCTCCCAGATGACTTGCCTTTGTTTTCTAAGATAAATTTGAAGAATTTTAATAAAACTATTTCTAATTTCGGATACGAAGTTAGGATCTGCAAGATAGATGTAGACCCCACAATTTATAAAAAGAAAATTTGTAAACCACAAAAAAAATAAGATTCAATTTAATTTATCAATGTCAGAGATTTTAGTCAGTTCATTAAGGTATTCATTTTTGTTCCTAAGGAGCCAGTGAAATATTTTAGGGTTCTCAAGAAGTTTTTTAATGTGAGAAATGAGAATTGTCAGTTTCAAGCTATTTGAGCCATAACTCTCTTGTATTGATTGCGTGTCAAAATGAACCTGAGCCATTTCTTTCTCAAGTCGTTCAATAGCTTTTCTATTACCAGTTTTTGTATCTATATTATTTTTAGTTTTGTCAATTAACAACTCAGGGGAGGAACTATGATATAGAGACTCAGCAAAAAGTTTTGAGTAATTATCAAACCTTATCATTAAATTAGCACATTCTATTTGTCTGAAAGGAACCATTCTTTTTAAAACTCTAAAAGTATTTATGGGAATATCTTTATCATTAAATAAATCAACTACTTGAGGGCATATCCCTTTCAATACGGACATGTTGGTTCTTAGAGAATCTATACTTATATTTAATGATGTACATAACATTTCTTCAGGCACTCCCACTCTTACAGCTTCTTTCAGCATTCTCTGTATTTGTATAATTGTTATACGGTTAACTTTTTTGTTCGGTGTATAAGTATCATATGTAGTCGAAATTAGGCAGTTTGCTTTATCTTCCCCAATATCTTTTAGTGCTTCGACTCTAAGGTGTCCATCGATTATTTTAGCAGTTTTATCACTTTGATCGATGTAAATTAATATCGGTTCAACAAGCCCCAACGCTGATATGGTGCTTTTGATCTGGGAATATTTTTTACTATTTTTGAAGTTAGTAGGCAGCTTTTTAGTATGAACAAGATCAGATAATTTGAAAGTGATTGTTTTTTCACTAAAGCAATATTTAATCATTTTGCACCTCAATTGGTCGTATTTTTAACTATAATATTTACTACTTCATTTAGGCTTTCTTCATCTAATATACGTAAAAACTCTTCATCATTGACAAGTTCTTTAAAGATTTGATTTGCTATCAACAAATTCATCTCAACGTATTCTGCTTTGTTTTTAATCTTTCTGTGCTGAGAAATGTTATCTTGATAGATTTTTTTTAATTCATCTGTAGTCATTTTTTTCTTTTTCTTTGTTATCCCAAAGTTATTATTTAGGTATCCTTTCAAGCCTTCATCTCGTGAGTCAAGTATCTCACGTATTTTTCCTACATCTTTGTGTTTTATTAGACCTTTATCAAATGCTTTAATTAACAATTCCTGACCACCTTCAAAATCGACTCTTGCAATCTCAACAGCAAGCGAGATAGGTATGCTTCCTGATTCTACAGCGGATAATAATTTATTTTCACCTTTACTGATAAGCATTGTCAGACTTGTTATCCAGTGTAATGATAATCCAGTCGAGTTAGATATTTCCTTATTGGTTAATCCTTGCTCTGTCATTTCCTTTATACGTTGGAACTGTTCACCAGCACGAGGAACTACTCTTGCCATATTTTCAACCAGACTCATTATGTAGGCTTTGTTTTCATCTATATCAAGTACGATTGCTGGTGTTAATTCTTCTCCTAAAGCTGTCAATGATTCGAGCCTTCCTTGACCACAAATTAAAGCGAATTGATACTTTTTGTCCACGATTCGACGTACGGTTATTGGCTTTCTCAGTCCACTTGTGTCGATACTTTCAGTAATTTCCGAATGTCGAAGTTTATTTCGTGAACGTGGGATGACTACTTTTATGTCGGATATCTTAATCATGTGGATTTGATCATCTTTCATTTAAGCTACTTCCTTTTTATTGGTCGAAAGCATTTTAAAAAATATGTTGATATCGTCGAATCGATACATCTCAAAGAGAAGGCTGTTATTTTCTTTTAGGTTTAATTCATTTTCAAATGAATCAATAGAAGGGAGGATATAGTAATCAAGGGGGACGCTATTAAGGCTATTCATCCTTACAATTATGTTGATGTCAGAATTAATGCTTCTGTCTAATCTCACAATCCATCTGCATTTATCTGTAGAGGTTTTTCTACAGCGTGCAAGTATTATGGTAAAGGTTAAGCTTTTATTGATCGTAATGAGTTTATTTTCAGATATTCTTACTTCACTATTTGTAATTTCCTTGTATATTGTCTTAATAGTGTCGGCATGTCTAACCCTTAAGGCTGAGTTTATTTCTATAAATCGATAATCTCTTTCTGGTGTGTAATTGATGAGTTTATAGGCATTCAAAAGCCCACCAAAACGACTTGCTACGACACTACTCGACGGACCATTATCATCTTCATCGATAATAAAACCTGAAATTTTACCATGTTTAATGAGAACTTTTTTCAAAAAA
This sequence comes from Callosobruchus maculatus, assembly GCA_951848785.1. NCBI lineage: Eukaryota > Metazoa > Arthropoda > Insecta > Coleoptera > Chrysomelidae > Callosobruchus > Callosobruchus maculatus. Next base: position 35,972 of record CATOUR010000354.1, read on the forward strand.
TTAAGTATTTCTTCATTGGTCATTTTTTTTGAACGATTGTCAATGATTTCTTTAGCTAATCTAAATTTCTCTGGTGAAATTATAGGCTTGAAAAATGAATCATATTCGATCCATTCTTCTTGTGGATTCTGAATTCTTTGGGCGTTCAATTTCTGTGAAGTACGATTATAAGTGTATTTCCCTGTGTAGCGAATATTAATTAGAATTGAATGTATTCTGCTCCTGTTCCATTCTGTTTTATCACCATATGTATACCCCTCTCTGTTTAGTTTTGTTGCGATAAGATATTCATTTAATCCATCAAAAATAAACATATTAAATATCTTTTTTACCAGCTTTATTTCTTTTTTTGTACCAGGGGTAAGAACTACTCGGTCAGTTTGCAAGCTCTTTCTTTCACCAGGACAAAGTATCATTTTTGGTCTATTGTTATTATCAATTAACTTTCTTCTTAATCCATATCCTGGTATTCCTCCCTGATAGTATCCCCTTTTAACAAGGTTTACGTGTCCCGCAAAAACTTTTACTGAAAGATTCCTACTGAAAGCACCAGCAGCATATCTAAGAGCAGGAAGTGTAAGCATTTGGATTTCAGGCGATTCATCTGGTAAGTTCTCAGCACAATAAATAATCCTAACCCCATGATATTTAAGTAGATAACTATAATGCCCTGCCTCATCATTATCTTGCCATCGACCAAACCGACTGACATCATAAACAAGAACAGCTTCTATTTTTACTCTTCCTGTAACGACATCTTCTATTAGTCTGTTGAAGTTTTTTCTACCTGAAGCGGAGACTCCGCTTTTACCTTCATCATCATAAGTTTCTGCAATCACCATATTGTGATCTTCTGCATATTTTTTTAGATAAAGAGCCTGATTGTCGATTGAGAATTGTTGATGGTCTGTGGACATCCTCAGATACTGAGCGACTCTAATTTTATGATTTTTCTGACTTTCATCACCCATTACACTTTCTCCGACCAGTCAAAAGCGAACAACCCCCCAACAAAATTGATCATTTTTTAAGCGATTTCAACCTCTTTATCCCTTTTGAAGCTATAAGGTTCTTACCTTCATTAAATCATCAAGGTAATGGCAAAAAGTTTTTGCAGGGGATTTTGAGTGCTCGCTTTTGAGTTGCCAGAAAACTATTGAAGTATCTTGCCTCGGCAATCAGAGGACATACGTATATAGAGTGATATCGCAAGAAGAATCTATAGGACTTGAAGAGCGCTGGCGTATTTCATCTTCTTTGAAGTGTAGAGGTATAGCTATAGCTTGAAGTGCTTCAATTCTAAACGGACCAGATGCTTCTACTAAATGGCATACCATTGGCTACAAGCTCGCCCAAAACCAGATTCGGGATGATAGGGGCATTGGTGCATATGTTATGCGTGTTTTTGAGCTTCGGTGATAGTGGGGGCATTATTGGGGGCATGTGATTATTCGAAATGTGAAATATTCATCTTTATCAGTAGTTTGTGAGTTTGGTTCCATTCCTATTATCGCACCATCTTCTGATTTTCTCTTTTCTACTCAACTCTATAAAACCATTAAAATCTCATAAATTGTCTGGTTAAGGTTTGAACATACCTATTGAAACCTGATGTGCGGTTTTATGGTTGGGTAAACCGAAAGGTAAACAAAAAACATTCTGATAAACTGATTTAGTCACTAATGACTTTCGCAAAGGGATACGAACCCTAAAGTCATCATCTTTTGGCACCTCCTTGGCTAAAAGGATTGGGAGAAAGCGTGCCACAATACTTCGGCTGGATTGCTGTGAAAATTATCTTCATCATTTTCTTGCAGTAGCTGATCAGATTAAACAGAACGCCGTAACCCTTTACATCATCCTTAAATAAGCCAGCTTTCATTATCTTTTTTTTGCAGTGAAAAACATTCAATAGGGAACAAATTTTTTTTCGTAAAATGCTTTGTTTTCGTTAAAAACCATAGAAATGGCGGCATACCCCTAAGACTATACCGCCAGCCCCACATTATCGTGCCATTAACGCAAACACGCCCCAGCCAATGTATTCCCGCGTATAGGTCACATGGCGTTCAGGCGCTATTGTCAGCTCCGCCCGAATCTCCTCGGCAAAACCATCGTCGGGGTTTTCCTCCAGCCAGCGACGCATGGTCATCCATTTCGCGGCTTCGTATCTGTCCCAGCCTTCCTGATCTGCCAGCACCATTTCCACCAGGTCATAGCCCTGCTGAGCGAAAAATGCGACAAGGCCGGGCAGGGTGAGAAAGTCTGCGACAGACGTGACGCCGCAGGCCTGAGCTATCTCTTCCGTCGCGGGAACCTGACGCCAGTACGGTTCGCCGATGAGAATCAGCCCGCCGGGCTTAAGGCTCTTTGCCAGTAGGTCGATCGTCCCGGCGACGCCGCCTGCAATCCATGTTGCACCTACGCAGGCCGCCACGTCGCATTTTTCATTCGCCACGTAGCCCGCCGCGTCGTTATGAATAAAATGGACGCGTTCGCTGACGCCGAACTCTTCCGCGCGGCGCTTTGCCTGCGCGGTAAAGAGCGGGCTCATGTCGATGCCGGTGCCGGTCACGCCGTAGTCACGTGCCCAGGTACACAGCATCTCTCCCGAGCCGCTGCCGAGGTCAAGAACGCGCGTGCCCGGCTTCATGCGTAGCACGCGGCCCAGCGTGGCATATTTGTCTGGCGTGAAGGGGTTATGAATGCGGTGTTCACTTTCGCTGATAGTAAAAATACGTGGGATATCCATAAGCCTTTCCTTAACGATTATCAGGCTGGGCGCGAACGTTGTTCAGCCCGGTGGTATTAATGCGGTAGGGCTGACCGTTAACGGATATGATCAGCTTTTTGGTTTTGAGCTTTTTGAAAACGGCGAGCGTGCAGTCGGCCAGCAGCAGTCCTTCGCGGCTGTAGCATTCAACGGCGGTAACGCGGCCGGACGTATCGCGAACGTGCACGATATGGCCACCTTTGGCGAGAACGTGTAAGGTACGCTGTTCCTGACGGGATAAATTCATACTGGAAAACCTGTTTAATCATCATGTGCAAACGTGCAAACACACGGCGGTGTCCGCATACGATTTCAGCGCATTGATAATCAGTCCGGCCTGAAGGGGCAGGGAGCTGACTATCGGATGATTACATTCTCCAGCATCAAAGCCTCGGGTTGAGTTGAGAGGTATTTACGGCGTGAATAATAACACCTGGTTTTTGTAAGTGAATAACCGGAGCTGAAAAGTGTGATCCCGGTTGGCGCCTGCGGGCGATGCGTTATGTTTAGCCAGCTGAGCTGATGGAGTCATTGCAGGCCGCGCTTAATTTTACTGTCGACCTCAGGCAGTGGTTTACTGAAAAGGTATCCCTGCACCAGCTCGCAACCCAGCGCCTGTAGACGCTCAAGCTGCTCTTCGGTCTCAACGCCCTCGGCAATCACCCCCATGTTAAGGCTTTTGGCCATACCGGTAATAAGCTTCACAATATTAAGCGCATCTTCCTGCGTGGAGATTGGATTGACAAAAGATTTGTCGATTTTGATTTTATCAAAATTCAGCTCGCTGAGACGTGAGAGCGACGAATAGCCCGTCCCGAAATCATCGATTGAAATTCTTACGCCCAGTGAGCGTAGCTTTTTGAGAATGGTAATAGGGTTATTTCTGTCGCTGAAGAGTGAAGACTCTGTCACTTCTAGCTCAAGGCGATTGGCCGGTAGCCCGGTCTCCGTCAGAATAGACTGCACCATGGTAATAAACGATTTGCTGCCCAGCTGAACAGGCGAGACATTCACGGAGATCATTGCCGGAACGGCCCACGAAGCCGCTTCCCTGCAGGCAAGCTCAAGCACCGTTTTACCAATCTCGTTGATCATGCCTGTTTTTTCAGCGGCAAAAATAAAGCGATCCGGGGACAGCATCCCCTTTTCGGGGTGACTCCAGCGAATGAGCGCTTCATAGCCGTAGATCTCCTTGCTGAAGGCGTTGACGATAGGCTGATAATAAATAACAAACTCATTATTCTTTATTGCCTTTGCCATATCAATTTCAAGGTTTCTGCCTTCCTGCAATTTTTGCAACATCCGTTGCCGGAAGACTTTAATCTGCTGTGAGCCTGCCTTTTTGGCTTCATAGAGGGCCAGATCGGCGAACTTATACAGATAATCAGCGCGTCGTTCATTATCTGATAAAACAATGCCTACGCAGGTGGCAATTTTTATAAGCTGGTTATTAATCGTGTAGGGCTTGCTGATATTCTCGCTGATTTCTCTTGCGCGCGAAACGGCAGCGCTTTCGGTTAGCCCACTGGATAAAAAAGCAAACTCGTCTCCGCCTAAACGGTAAAATCTGTCTGAAATGCTGCTCATGGCGGTCAGGCGTCTGGATACCTGGCGTAACAGTAAATCGCCAGCATCATGCCCATAGGTATCGTTGACCTCTTTGAACCGGTCTAAGTCAAATAACATCACCGTGACGGGGGCGTGATTTTCTTCGGCCTCAAGATTGAGTTTGCTGAGGTCATCCCAGAAGTACAGACGGTTTTTCATGCCGGTGAGGGAGTCATGGTAAACGTCATACTCCAGCTTTGTATTCTGAATCTGTAGCGTTTCTTTTGATAACTGAAGTTCTTCTGCAAGACTTTCAACCTGCCTGTGCGCTTTAAGGATGTTTTTATTTTGATAGATTGTTAAAAAGCCCAGAATAATACTCAAAATAACCAGCAGTAAAGAGAGTGCTGAATAGATATAATACAGGATCTGTATTTTATGGTTGGTGTTGTTAATCGTGCTTATATCTTTCGTTAACGCGCTTGATGATAGCTGGCTGAGTGGCGCATCCAGCAAATGCATGGTTTGCAGGTATGCTTTTACGTCCGAATGGCTCATCTTTTCGAGATTAGCATCCAGATAGGTAAGTATTTTATCAAGGCTTAACGCGAGGTCGCGATGCGCTTGATCGTTTTTAATATAATGTCCTAAATCACCCTCCTTAAATAAATCATTCTGGCTTAGCATAATTTCCAGGCGCATGCGGACCTGGTCTACCGTAACGTCATCGGAATCGGTTGCGTACAGACCAAGCCATGATTCAAAGCGGTAATATTCGGATACCAGCTGGGCGACAGACCATGACTCCGTGTAATGAGTCAGTTTTTGAAGCTCCTGCTGTCGGTCATAGACAAGAAAAGCAATATAGCCAGTTGTAATAAAAAGAGAAAAAATGATACCAACCAGTATCCTGTTCATTATGTTCTCCTGAACTGCTATTCAATCTTCATCTTGCTGACCTGCCATGCCGATCGCGAGTAATAAATTTGATTATTGAGTTCAGGAAGACTGTCATACGGATAAACAATGAATGCCGGACCTTTATCGCGGATGCGCATATATTCGCCATTAACCTTTAGAGCAAGTATGGCGTTGTATTTTTTAAAGTCGCTGAGCGGGATGGCTGTCGCGTAATCATTAAGCGCAATAACATTAACCACGTTACCCTTTGCGCCGACATAATCCATGAGTTTGCTCATCGGAACACCCTCAAACTTAGTGCGGCCATTATACCAGGGAGACGATGTCTGGAAACTCACCACACCCAGCTTTTCAAGACTGGCGATATCAAAAACGGCTTTTCCATTTTCATTCGTGTTCTCGATATTACCGTAAATCGTTAAAATGGGTTTACCAGCAGGTTTTGGCAGCTCACCCGCCAGGGTGACGCTTTGTACTAAAAAGCAGCACAGCATTAGGATTAATCGCATTTCAGCCTCCACTTTTTAACTTAAGTATAAGAATTATAATTTAGTTATCCTACTAGTTTATATATTTTCTCTCTCCACTCGTTTATCCATCATGGTCAGGATGTAAAAACGCCACCCGTCGGGTGGCGCTGCGGTATTTAGCGATTATTTGTCCGGGCAGGAAAGTCGTTCAGCCGGGGGGAGCAGAGGCTTTAAGGCCGTTCGTTACCGGATCGGAACGGCTTTCTCCGGCGTCAAGGCCTTTGCCGGTAAACGCCATAGATCATAGCGTTCCTCCCCGGCCTTAACCGCTCCCGCGAAATGATCGTTCAGCCGGCTGGAGGTGAAAATCAGATCGCCATCAGGGCGGATCGTCGGCGTGTCGGGCCAGTAGACGCCTTCGTTCGACGCGAGCGGTGACATCGCTTTGCTGACGGGATCGTACCTGACGATACCGTTACGGGTGACGTCTGTAATGTAGAGATTGCCCTTCGCATCGGTCACGATCCCGTCAGTGTTGCCCCCCACGTCACCCAGGTCCTCAATTCGGGACGCGATTTGCGCATCGGTCGAACCCGGCTGTCGCAGGATTGCCGTCGGCAGCGCGTAGGCATGGGTTCCCGTCGTGACTGTCCAGTACAGCGTACCTGCATCCGGTGAGAGCGCAATGCCGTTGATGCCAATCAGCAACGGTTTACCCGGCCATACCTCGCGTCCGTGTGCGACAACCTTTACGCCCGGCACGTTCAGCAGGGCAGGGTGCCGGTCCAGTACGCGCCGGGCCTTGCCGGTGGTGAAATCAACGATGATAAGGCCAGCACGATTGTCAGGCGCGCTGCGCGATCCGCTGTCGGAGATATAGGCGACGCGGCGACGCTCATCAACGGCTACGTCATTAAGGAAACTGGCCTTACGATCGGCCACGCCATCAAGAGCGATGCGTTTGATGGTGCGCCCTGAGTTCAGATCCAGCACCACCAGTTTTTGCGAGCCCGCCGGAGATTCCGCTTCTCCCGCGACGAAGCCCATATCCAGCGCCCATAGCCAGCCGTTATTGCGATCGATATAAAAACCGAGGACGTTGCGCAGGCTTTGCCCGTAAGGCCCGTCTACCGCATTTCCCTCGCGTGAGGGGAATGCGGTCAGGCGTGCCGGGCCCGACGAAACCGCGGTATCCAGAACGCTCAGCGTGGCGGGCGCGCCGGCGGATACCAGCCGGGGGGTACTGACGTAGGCTGTGCCTTTTGCATCAAAGTGGATCCCGGCGATGGGGGCATTCACCGACCCGGAAAACGCCGCTGGGGCTGCCGCGCGATCGGCCAGATCCCAGCTTACGCCAGCATAGCTGCGCCAGCGTTCAAGGAGTGCGCCACTGGCCGCGCTCGTGAAAGACAACAGCGCCACCACCGCGATGGCGGGCAAACTACGTTTAGACAAGTCTATACTCCGGTGAACTCACTGTTACAGAATGGAGCGGAACGTGCCGCCTTCAACGCGCACCGCAGCTCCGTTAGAGGCCGCGCCAAGCGGGCTTGCCAGCAGCGCAACCATTGCGGCTATCTCGTCTGCTTCGATCATTCGCGCAATCAACGAGCTGGGACGGTAGGTCCTGAAGAAATGTTCTTCGATTGCCCGATCGGTCATCCCCGGTTCAGGTGCGGTCTGGCGAAGATACTCAATGATGCCGTCGGAGCGAGTCGCCGAAGGAAGAACGCTGTTCACCGTTACGCCAGTGCCTTTGGTCAGCTCTGCCATACCGCGCGAAACGGCGAGCTGTGCAGACTTGCTGACGCCGTAATGCACCATGTCTGGGGGCGTGAACGCGCCAACTTCACTGGACATAAAAATCACCCGGCCCCAGCTGCGTTCCAGCATGCGCGGGAAATAATGCCGGGACAGGCGAACCCCGGACATAACGTTAATATCGATCATGCGCAGCCACTCTTCGTCCGTGATGTCGGCGAAAGGCTTAGCTTCGTAAAAACCCAGATTATTAATAAGAATGTCGGTATCCGGGCAAGCCGCAAACAGCGCTTCGGCACCCTCAGCGCTTCCCAGATCTGCGATAACGGCGCCGATCGGCACGCCAGGCGCGGCGCTGCTGATATCGGCGACGGCGTTTTGCAGCTTCGCCTTTTCACGTCCGGTGATGGTCACCGCAACGCCTTCTCGCGCCAGCGTGCGGGCAATGGCCAGGCCAATCCCTGCCGTTGCGCCTGTAACAAGGGCTGTCTTACCGCTGAGTTGAAGATCCATAATTTTTACCTTCTGATGATGTGTGAGGCCACTTTACTCATCGCTCAGCGGGGGATAAATTAGCGAAATTGAAAAACATTTGTTCGTGAAAGAGCAAAATGAGCCGAAAATTTGATTATCTTGGCGATGTCGAAGCCTTCATTACCGTTGTTGAGCACGGCTCATTTACTGCCGCCGCGGTTGTCCTCTCAACCACGCCCTCGGTACTGAGCCGTGCAGTTACCCGCCTTGAAGCGCGCCTTGGGCGTCAGCTACTGCAGCGCACCACCCGTCGTGTAGGGCTAACGGAAGCAGGGCGCGTGTATCTGGAGCAGGCGCGCGCGGCGTTTTCTCTGCTGGATGAGGCTGAACGTGAAGGACGGGGGCAGGAGGGCAACTTAACGGGCCGCGTGCGCATGAGCGTGCCAACCACCTACGGGCACTACCGTCTGCCCTCCCTGCTGGCACGCTTTGCCCGACAATATCCGCACGTTAAGGTCGAGCTGAACATTACCAACCGCAACGTCGACCTGATCGCCGAAGGATTCGACCTCGCGATACGTTTGGGCCAGATGCCAGACAGCGGCTTAGTCGCCCGTAAGCTGGAGGATGCCGCGCTGGTACTGGTAGCGTCACCGGATTACCTCCATCGAATGGGAAACCCTCAGACGCTGGAGGAACTACGGTTGCACATGTGTTTGCCGTTTATCCTGCCGCGTACCGGCCGCATTGCACCGTGGGTATTTCGTGAAGACGGGCGCGATATTGACTGGCTGCCCGTTTCTTCCGTCGAAAGGTCAGAGGACGTGCTTGGCGTGGTTTCCCTCGCTGAACAGGGGATGGGGATTTGCCAGAGCTATGCGTTTATCGTCGAGGAGAGGATCCAGCGGGGCCAGCTCGTTGAAGTGCTTCCGACGCTGCGGGGGCGGTCGCGGCCTTTCTCGGTGATCTACGCGCCACACCGACGTCAGTCGGCGGCCGCCCGGGCAATGATTGAACTTCTGACCGCGCAAAAATGACAAGGACGCCTCTACTATGAAAAAAAAGGCTTACCCGTATTTGATCCCAGCGATCGTGGGAGCGGCGGCACTGCTATGTGGAGTGATTGTCTGGCGAGCAGAAATTTATCGCGTAACCTTTCTCAATACCCGAGGGGCGCTGTGCGTTGTGATTGGTACAGGCCTGCTGACAATATTCCTGATGTCCATCGTATTCGCGAAGGGTAATCTCAAAGGTAAGCCCATTTCTGACTATCTGAAAGCCTGCCTCGGCGCCGTCCTTTTAAGCTATCCTGTTGCCGTTTTCATTGTCATTACCGCAGCCTGGATGCTGGATGGAGAACAATCCGCCTGGAGCGAACCTTACCGCTATTCCTCGGGCGGCCGTCACAGCTGTGAGGGAGCGGTGGTCAATGAACCAGAATTGAAAAATGAGATCCGTGTCTGTAAGCCGTTGGGGAATTATTCGTCCGATAATATCCTGTACGTTGAAAAGCGGAGTAATGCACTGGGAATTGTGGTCGTTTGGGCAATAACGCGCCCCTGACAGGAGAGTGCCAGTGGAAAGGTACTTCTGCTAGCCCGCCTCCAGCATCCCAAAGCTGACAATCCGCGAGCGCCCCAGCTCTTTCGCCCGGTATAGCGCGACGTCCGCCGCGCGCAGCAGATTATCCCCCTGGGCGTGCTGGGGATAGCTGGCGATCCCGATCGAAACGTCCACCGGGCCAATTTCCGAAAGCCCGTAGCGCAGCGAAAGCGCGTGCACGCCGTTGTAGATCTCCGTTGCGGCGGCGTGCGCTGCCTCCTCATCCGCGCCGGTGAGAAGCGCCAGGAACTCTTCGCCACCGTAGCGGAAGGCCAGCCCGGTATCGTGTACCGCCCGTTGAATAATGGCTGCCACGCTTTTGATCACCAGATCGCCGGCCTCATGACCAAAGCGGTCATTAATGCTCTTGAAGTGATCGATATCGATCATCAGGCAGCTTACCGGCTCATCGTTACGCACGGCCTGCTTCATTTGAGTACGTAACGTATCCTCCAGATGGTGGCGATTACGCAGCCCCGTCAAGGGATCGAACAGGGCTTTTTCCAGAAGAGCATCCCGCAGCCGCTGGTTGGCCAGCGCCAGACCCAGCGCCTCGGCCATCAGTTCCAGATAGGCGCGGGACGGCGCGGTTTCAGGCGTGATGTTCTGGAATGAGAGCAACCCAATCGCCTCGCCCTGAGCAATTAAGGGAACGCACAGCGATTGCCGTGCCTGGGATTCAGGCAGATGATAACAGCCGATATCCGGCTCGCCGTTCACCGGCGGATGGCTTTGACCACGCCGGACGGCCCAGCATTCGTCAGGATGGAACGGCTTTTTATCCCCTTCGGGCGACAGCCATTCAGCCGCGCAGCGCATCTGCCATGGATCGCGCTCCAGAACATACAGACGCCCGGAAACCCCCGGCGCGATATTGGGCCCAAACAGCTCCGCCACATTCATCACGTCGGCAAAGTTTTCACAGCCCTGCAGCCGCTGGGTCATTCGCGCCAGCAGCTCGCGGATGGCCCAGTCAGCATCGCGCTCTTTTTCCAGCCGCTGCCTTGCCAGTCCGTTCTCGCGGAAGATGCGGATGGCCTGCGCCATATCGCCTATTTCATCAACCTGGGTGAAGTTCGGCGTTTCGACGGCGTAATCCTGGGATGCCAGACGATGAACCACGTCACTCAGACGCACCACCGGACGGAGTACGCGGCGCTTGAGGATAAAGCCCATCACAAACAAGAAGAGCAGGGCGGTCAGGCCGACCATCACCTCAGAGGCAGTGCGAAGCGTTTTCGACGTTTTGGTCGCAGCCTGCACGTCGGCAATAATGCGCTTGTCCAGCAGCATGCGAAAGCGTTCGATATTGTTCTGCGCCCGTTCGAGTTCCAGCTCATAGCTCTTACCAAAAAGCAGCGCAACGGCCTGCTGTTCTTCGCCCCGTGCGATGCCGTCAATGGCTGCCTGCTGTTCATCCTGGAGTTCGTCAACAATTTTCAGACCGTCATACAGCAGCGCCAGCTCTTCGCCCGATGCCCCCGTGTTTTTGAGCTGGCGCAGCGTGTGTTCAATATTCTTCAGCTCAGCTTCTTTCGCCTGGTATTTCTCCAGCACGTCGGGCTCTTTTTTGATGACGTAAAGGCGCGCCAGATCGGAGAGCATCCAGGTATCTATCTCGATCTCTTCCGTAAGCTGATCGAAGACCTGGCGTTGTTTAACGGCTTCACGTTCGATGTTGTCGGCGTGGGAAGCCATCAGCATGACGATGCCGGAGGCAATGGTCAGGCACACCGTGACGCCATAAGCCCAGTTTGTGATCGTGGCGATTCGCACCTGTTGGTTTCCTCTGCGACAAAAATGGAAGAGCGTTCTTTTAAGATTATAGAAAACCGCTGATTTATGGCGAAAAAAAAGGCGGCACGGGGCCGCCTTTCAGAACGTCTGCTTTCAGAGATCCCGAGGGTTTCTTCCCTCTTCGATAAAGTCTGCGTCCAGCTCCTCGGCATTGCCTTCGTGATCGCGCCCGGAGAAGAGGTTCCAGCAGGCGATAAACAGGGCGGCAATCAGCGGCCCAATCACGAAGCCGTTAATGCCGTACAGCTCCATGCCGCCGAGCGTGGTGATCAAAATCAGGTAGTCCGGCATTTTAGTGTCTTTGCCCACCAGCAGCGGACGTAATAAGTTATCAACCAGCCCGACGACGATCGCAAAGAAGCCAACGATGAAAAGGCCCTGCCACAGCTGGTGGGTGGCGAACAGGAAAATGGCTGCGGGAACCCAGACGATGGCCGACCCGACGGCGGGCACCAGAGAGAGGAACGCCATCAGCGCGCCCCACAATACGCTGCCGTCAATACCGACAATGGCAAAGGCGATACCGCCAAGCGTGCCCTGAACCACGGCCACAACCGCCGTGCCTTTTACCGTGGCGCGCGACACGCCGACAAACTTGGCGAACAGGTGCTGCTTAACGAAGTCAGACAGCGGTAGCGAATCGAGGATCTGGCGCACCAGATACGGCCCGTCTTTCAGCAGGAAAAACAGCAGATACAGCATAATGCCGAAGCTGATGGCAAAGCCGAACGTGCCTTTACCAATCAGGAACGCGCTGCCCGCCAGATACTGTCCGCCCTGTAATGCGACATCGGAAAGTTTTTTCTGGATCTGCGCGGCGTTGGTCAGGTTGTGATCCGCCAGGAAACCGCTGGCCCAGTCCGGCAGGCGGTTGAAGATCCCTGCGACCACCTCAGGAAACTGCGTGTTGTTCTGTTGCAGCTTGGTGTAGACCACATTCAGCTCCAGCGCGAGCGATGAAAGGATCGCCATCAGCGGAATAAAAACAATCAGGCAGATAATGCCGAGCGTCAGGAGCGACGCCAGCCCGTTACGATCGCCCAGCGCGGTACGCAGTTTGTTTTTAACCGGGTTGAAAATAATCGTCAGGATCGCGGCCCACAGGATCGCGGAGAAATAGGGGGACAGCACGTCAAAGAAGGCCCAGGTAACGAGGGCGAGGATGAAGATGAAGAAACCTTTGGTCAGTCCGTTAAAGCGCATAGTGAGTCCTGGTGTAGAAGAAACTGTGTCGACTATAGAACCGATTTACGTATTTACCAATAATTGCGCCGATGCGGAGTCGGGTGGCTTTTTGTTAACAATCGCGGTTATAACACCTTATCTTTGGATGTTTAGATGTCCATACGTTTAGAAGGTAATATGC